>JAQFYH010000147.1:0-15867 GCA_034694405.1 Scolopendrellopsis subnuda
ATTTTTGAAGCCCTTACCTGTCATTTTTCGTTTATTCGAAATAAATAAAAATAACGTTGGCTCTGTTAGGCTTAACGTGCATGGAGGTGACGTCACAATGGAGAAAGCCATAGCCTGGAATATTCCCTCAGGCCAAATATTTATTGCGAATAAACGAAAAATGACAGGTAAGGGCTTCAGAAATGTTTTCTAGTTAATATTAGGAGGGCTATAGGGATTAAAAAAAAAACAACTTAAAATTACCCTTTAAAAATATATGCGGTACTTTTTCTCGGAATTCGGAAAAGCGCGTCCGGGGACGTCTTTTGCATGTTGCCTCTTTTCTGTCGCCTTTAGAACGTTTATATAGGCTGCATATCGAGACTTTCTGCATGACTAGCGCCATCACATTTATTGAATGCCCGTAATATTTTTCCATACGTCCTCTATAAATTTTGAAATGATGGGACCGGATTATCAAATATTTGCCAAAAACACTTAGAAAAGAGCGAATGGTCTTTTAGTGCAATTTTACAGGAATTTTATGGTCGCGCGATATCATCCACTCGAATGGGCACTGAATGCATTCGATGCCATATTCTTGTTGCGGATCCCATGAAAAGGAAACACTATATCGGAAAAAAAAATGTTTTGGAATAGGAAATCTATATGCATGTGTTGAGAAATGACCCAATAAGTTTATCCTTGATCCTCTTGAAGAATCGGAAGGAGGTTCTCGCAAGATAAGAAACATCAAACGCACCCTCAAAAATAAAATAAAATTGTCTTGGATCAATTTTCAATATATTGATTATAAAATGACATCAACACTGAAATAATTTTTTAAACACTGATGATAATATTTTGACTTTATCGCCTTTTCGTTTTCACTATTGTTTTTTTTTTATTATTAACTTATTATAATTTTCTCAAAAATTATCCGTTTTATATCATGGATAGATGATCTATCCATGGTTTTATTAAAAGTATTTACTCATTTATTAATTTTATTGCTACCGATTGTTTAATGATTGACTGAAAAAATTGTGATGCAGGGTTGAAAAAAATCATCTGAGAATTTGAAATGTATGTGCGTGCAATGTTTAAACATTATTTTATTCATTCAATTTTATGACACAGAAACTTAAAACTATTTCATTCAGTCAAAAGACTTTTCATTCTTGTTTTATTTTACTTTCTCCAGAATGTAGACAATTTTTTTCATTCTTATAATTGGATTTTTTTTTCGAACGAGCGTTAATCTTTTTTTTATAAAAAGTTTCAATTTGCAAATTGATTCATTGATCTTCGCTAGAATTTCGTGAATAAAATTCTTTCTCTCAGCGAATGAAAAAAAAGCATCATTTCCCTTCTTATGTAAGATTCTCATTAACGAAGTAAAATTAATAGGCGCAATAAAACGTATTTACATACAATCTTAGGCTTAAAGTAACACGAGCAATATATCACTCCCAACTTAATGAGATTAAGAACCATCACGTATCGTATATAACGAATTACATACCAAAGGTTTTCTTCATTGTTAAAAAGGGGGGAAACATGCACTCATTCTCTAAAAAATAATCTCTTTTGTAAACTTTTGTTCTTCCCTATATAAATTTTTTTAAGCCTTCCCTTTTTTTCTTCTTCTTCCCGCAAATGCGAATTTTTAACAATGAAATGCGCGCACGTTGCATAAATGTATCTCTCGTATTTGTCACGGTTAAAAAAAACCTTTGCAATTAAGAGAAAATTTATATGCAAGGTATAATCCCGCTTTTATTCTGAGGTGAAGGATCTATGTCACAGTTATACAAAATCCTCCAATTTATCCTTTTTTTTTCCTTCTTCCATCAGAAGCACTTACTTCTTATTATCAATTTGCCTTTTTTGTTGGCGAATCCGAGTATTAGTGTTTCAAGTTACATCATAGAAGCTATAATTAATGCAAAGTTTTTATGGGCAATGAACCACCGGGTTTTCTATCAGCGAGGTTTGCCCGGGGATTATAAACTTGGCTGTAATGAGTGAAGTGTCGTTGAAAAATCTCTATAATATGCTTTTATGACAATTATATTAAGTGTTGGCAAATGTGAGAAATAAATTATACGGTATAATAATACGCGCGCCATTTTTATATCCTATGAGTTAATTAAGTAATTTTTTTAAAATCTCTTTTATACTGGTATAAATTCCTTCTTTATATATTGAGAGAGAATATAATTTTTTTGGAAAATAATTAAGTATAGCCAACTAATTCGATCAAAATTCAATTTAATGAATTATGTGAAAGGACTAGGGTTCTAAACGGGTTTGAAAAAAAACTTCTTTTTTTTCGGTTTTTTTCCTAGCCTTAAAATTGGAAAAATTAGAAATTTTGGAAAAATTGGAAAAAAAAAACGAGAAAAAAAAAAGAAGAAAACGCATAAAAATGGAAAAAATCTTGACTTTTTCCCTTGACAATATTTGTTCCATTTCCCAATATTTCAGTTTTTCCGAACATTTTGGTTATTTTTTTCAACAGGGTTCCTGTTTTTCCAATTTTTCCCTGATTTTTCAAAGTTTGTTTTTCTTCCAAATTTTCCGGTTTTTTTTTTCCAAAGACGAAAGTTTCGTTATTTTCCGAAAAATTGAAAATTTCCGGAAATTTTAGAACCCTATAGAAAGAAAGAATAAATCCGTCTCAAGTCTATCTGTCTAAAAGAAAATTTTCCCGTTTGTAAGATGATCTATAAAAGAAAGGAAAGTTAACGAGATGGCAGAATATCATTCTGAATTTTATCTGAAAACATGACTCTTCCCATGATTAGAAAGTACAACTCATGTATAATTATTGCGAGTTAGTTGCTCATCTGCATATCGGTTAACATACATAGCAGCAGTCAAGTGTGGCTGCTGTAACTATGGAATAATTACAGCATTAACTATATCATGCGATAACTAAATTAAGTAACTATATCTCGACAACTCAAACTTATACCGGACATCCTGAGGGTTGGTTTTGATCTGCATGCATCCAAAAGAGAAAATTCTGCACTCGGCTGGAAAGAGAGTAAAAAAAATAATGTGTAAAAAAAGCGCATCATCCCCTCCCGCTCTTTTACACCCATTAGATGGTACTAATTTTCATCTCTCATTGTTGCTGCGTTTCAGTGACTGGCTAATTATCCGAAATTATCTAGATAGATATAGATTCTTTTCCCGCCTGTCCGGCATGTTGACGAGTTGTAACAGGCATCGGAGCAAAATTGCTCTGAAGGGAAACCCATTTATTACATCATAATATGGAATATTAGGGAAAACAAAAAATATAATTCAGACATAATAAAATGCTTTTCACCATAACGCATAACGTTGATCAATATAGCGAAAGTAGCTGGTCTACCGTCCTATGATACGGGATGGTATATTCGAAAAGTCGAAAATCATAAAGGGAGCAGGACATGGGGCGTAATTACTTAAATCTGCGTTGAATATTATGTGTTCAACATCCGTCACCTTTCATTGCTTGCAAGCACGTTTGCAAACTGGAATATTCTGTTCTTAAATATTTGCCAATATTTGCTTTCGATTTTCGCATAACATTCACATAGTTTTAGAAAACAAGATTCTGACATTAAAAACGAATAATAATTATATTCGAGTTGTTATCGACTACTGAACCATGAAAATCACTATTGGCATGGATGGAAACCATGATTCGTAAATCGGAACTAAGACATCACATCATCCTTATTATGCATTCCAATCCAATCCAAATTCCAAAGGAACGAAGACGTGTTCGTTTTTTTTTAATTCGAGAATATCGAAAATATAAAATAAATCACTGGATGCAACAAATTATTTTTGAGCAATACGGATGAATGGAATGTATATAGACTATAGTATAAAATTCTGGTGAGTGCGGTCAGCTGGGGGGCGAAAGATCTGAGTTGTTTCCCATATCCTATCATTAGCCGTTCATCTGCTGAAGCTGCATTCGCTGAGTTCGACCACAAATTGCAGGTTCTTCCGACAGGTAGTCATTCTCTAAAAAAGTTTTGGGATTATTTCCAAGCATCTGGAAAAGGGGATGTTCAACAGGATGGTCGGGGGGTTGGAGAGGGAAGGGGGAGAAACCAAAAAAACAAAAAGGTGACGAATTTATGTGACATTTATGACCAAAAAAGAAATCAGGTGCGTTTTTTTTATATCGACGTCATCTGTTACGTCGCCGTTGATTGAAATGATCGTTGTTGCTTTTGAGGTTTTTTTTTAACCCCTCTTTTCTTGTTCATTAAACAGAATTGCAACTCTATATTGTTGATTATAACCAATTTCTAATTTTAATTTTAATACTTTGATCAAAAATCTATGCGAGAGGCAAACAGCAAAATCTGTACTCTGCTGAGCTGAGCTCAGAGTACAATTCTGAGTCTGTAGTAAAGTTACATCTTATATTGCCCTGCATGAAACGTTATCCTGCACAGGACACAAGAGTCAGTTAATTGGCCAAAATGTTTCCTTGAGGTCTATATCTTTTCGAATGAACGCGCATTCGCTAACGCGTGTAATTCGTATCGAGGTGATTGAATAACGCAGCAGATTCTGAAGCGAAATTGAGAATATCATTTTCGTTTCACCTTAAGGCTGTTGTGCCAACATTGATTGTAGTAACAGATATAGATGCAATTACATTTACGTCTATGTGATATGCATATCGGATAATGTAGAAATGATGCGTTTTCAGAGACTTTGAGAATTTGCCTCGCGGTATTATCTTATCATTCTGTTATGCATGCGTATTAAGGTATTAGACTAGCGAGTTTACAACCTTTATTATATGAATAAATTGAAATTTATTGAGTTTTTTTTAACTTAATCCTAAAGAGAATATTTTATATTCCGTTATCAAATATTATATTTACCGCTTCAGTTACAAACACGAAGTAGTTCGTTATGACGGTCAATTACTCGTATAAAATAATTCGGGTATCCAAAGTAATTCATTCATTCCTTCTGTCGAAAAAAAAACGTTGTAACAGCTATTATGCCTTAATTGCAGCGCTATTGAGAAGCAATTACTTTAATGAGATCGCCTTTGCGTCCGGTGCGCCGGTGTTACCGAAGCGAGTGATCAGCGCGAATTCGAACGTGCATTATTCGTATAATTTCGTAAAATCATAGGTCCTTTCAAAACATCTGCCTCGGGAGAAAAAAAAAGTTTAAAAGACCGTTTATATACGCTTTTTGATTGACGGGAAAATGAGTTTGACTGAATGCAACATTTTTCCAAGGTTATTAAATAAAATAAAAAAAACCATTTTGCCTGCAGCTAATTGATTCCATTTTTTGCAGCGGTATTTTTTTGTTTTTACTGGTATAATAACCATTTATACCCCATCCTTGCTTTTCTGACTGTAACTTATAATGTAAAGTTGTAAATATACACCATGTAAGTTTATTTATAATTTTTTTTATTCTTTTTTATAGGTAAGAAAATGTTCCAAATTTTGCAGTATTAATCTACCAGTAAAGTGAGTAAGTAAATTATGTCATATGAAGTTGAAGTTCAAATCAATCCTTTAAATTATGCAGTTCAGAATATTAATAATGAGATTATTGTTAATTTAGGCCATTTAATTCCATATAGTCGAGAATCCTAAATATCTATTTCGTATAAATCGCTAACACAGAATGGATGCTTAAAAATTTAAACATATCGTATATCGCTTTAAAATTAGATCTTGGTTTATTTTCGAGACTAACAGTATCTTCGTTTATAAAACTTATACGTATAACGGGATACGAGAGGGGGGGGGGGGTGGAGATAAGCTTCCCGCCCGCCGTTTAATATGATAAGGTATATTATAGAAAAAGTTTTTGACAGATGCATGAGTTATCCAAGGCTCACAGGGGTATACGAGTCTACATGTCTGCTTTCGTCTTGACAACAGCTAAGCCATTCCGAAAGAAAAACTTTATTTCATTTTGACAATAACTTTTTCATTGTATTTTCTCTATCTTTTGAGCTATATTGTACTCTCCTCTCGTCGAGCTGTATATTATATAAACCGATTTTGGTTCGTGGAGGAGGAAAATTTCCTTATAGCAACTTTGACGAGATATGTGGCTCGCACGAAGTATATTCGCCAGATTCCGTTATATAGATTTTTGCCCTCTTTTTCTTCTTCTTCTTTTCTATTTTTTACGGTATAAAAGTGCGTGTAACCCCTTAGGTGACCTGCTTTTTCTAAAAACCATTTTTATATCTGGAAAATGGTTTCATATATTTATAGCTCGATTTATAGTATAGAAAAAGAGAGAGAGCCACCTCTCTCTCTTCTGCGCTGGCCATCCGCTTTTCATCACAACTGTCAGTAGTGACAGAGTTATGGGGGTCCCAATGTCTGTCATTCTTGTCTCTATTACCTATGAAATTTTACAGCGCGGAGGGAAGAAAAAAAAAAGATTTCGCCCACCAAATTATCCCCAAGTCTATCATCTGCGATCGAATTCAATTCTTTATAGGTCTAATATTTCCCTCGCTGCTTTTCGTATTTCTTGCAGTATTATATTATTTGGCTGGTTTTATAGTAATGGTAGTTCTGGCCGCTTATTTTCTTTTTTAAGATAAAGTTATAGAGTTTGATTTCTGTTTTTCCTATAGTCATCACTTTGACCTCTCTCCCTTCATCATTTTAAATGTTGCTTCGGTGTCAAAGTCATATAAGCAAGGGACCAGCTGGCTATAATATAGCCTTCGTTTTTATAGCCACATCAAAATAGGAAAAGAGAGGGAAAAAAAGGACAGTCGGTAATAGGATTTTTTTTCTGCTGTCTTTGAAGTGACCCCCTTGTTCGAAAACCCCTTCCGTTCCCCCATATACTCTCTCAGTTTATCTCCAATTTTTACTTTACGTTTTTTTTTTTTTTTTTTTTTCATTTGATTTTTGCTGGTCAAAAACCCCCGCCATTTCCCCCTCGTTCATATTATACAGACATAATATTCTCTCATCCGACTGTCGATAGAACTATTTTCGAATGTCCAGAAAATGTATGGAAAAGTTAAACGACTGATAGCTGTTCGATATATATATTTAGGCAGCAGCTGGTGTCTATACCTACAATACATACAACATTTTTACGAGCCATCTTCTTTCATTGGCATCAAAGTCCACCATCATGCATCGGAACGGGCCATTGGCAGTTGATAAAATGGCAATTTTATGATGGATTTCCATCCCTTGATCCTTCTGGGTCCTTCTGGATGCGCTGCTGCATCAAGAGCGAACGAGCATCGAACGGACATCACATGCAGCAGGACAGTTAAACTTTCAATATATTTGCAGAAATATCTAATATTATGATATTATTATTTTAAAGACAGAAGGAATTCGCGAGAGACTCTCGAATTGTCGATTTGACGAGATTTACCCCACGACAGACTTCAATATAATGCTGCAATTTATATAACATTGAATTGTAAGTTTTATTGTCTGATGGACATGTGGGATTTCATATTATTATTTTGCGTGGTCATTTTGATTAATAGATGAAATTTTATGGAACGTTGGAAAATATTAGGAGTTACTTTATGTCTTTATCTATTGCAATAGTTGAACATGGTTTGCTTTCTGAGCAGAAAATGAAAATATGAAACATTCAATGAAACTATCATATCGCGTAAAACCGTATGTTTAAAAAAATGTATTTTGAAAACAAAAACCTTTTCGCGTTCAATTTAGTTCGTTCAGCTGAACAACTGAATCGTTTTTGTTTCAATGACGGGCTTATAAAGGAAATATACAATGCTGGTGTAAAAGGGGGGGGGTATCTTGAAATCAGCATAAAATACTCCAGAATAACTGAATAAGGAGAAATTCGAGACGATATTATTTCGAGCTGATGCGCAACGGTGTTTTCGAGCAACCATTAAATGCTGACGCAATATGACTGACATGTCATGACTCAGATCGACTATATAGAATCCCACCTGGGATTCCGAGTCATTGATGTATCAGGCACTTTAGCTGCTGCTGCTATTACACGAGAAACCTGTTATTCGTTGAGAAATGCAGGAAGAAATAAAAAAAAACATCCACATTATTTTGTACTACTGCTTTGTGATGTCCTAACTCGTATGACCATTAGCCTATGCATTTTCTAAATGTTGTTGTATGTATTTCAAAAAAATAATGATTCTTTCTAAAAGTAACTTAGAAAGAAAAAAACTCACCTCACGCTCGCGCAGTAATTTAAAAAAAAAATCTGACAGAAATCGGCAGACTTGATGGTATAAAACTAATGCAAGGCAATCAACATTGTGAGCTTTAGTCCAGTGAACACAAGAAGGAAGAAAAAAAAACCTAGTTTGATATGGGGAAATAGAAGCCAGTCAGCCAGAGTGGACGGACGGTGGTGACGATGGAGGGGGAAAGAAAAAAAGCGGAATCGATGCCCCGTCCGATCGCCGGGGCTTGGAAATCACCATCGCAAATGGAGGCCATTTTTCAAGTCCAAGTTTTCCGAGGTGACATCCATCTGAATTGGTTTTTCTGGGCAAATCAATTCCCTAGCTCGCCCTTATCGGGAGTCCCTGAGCGATCAGGTATAGAGAGAGAGAGTCCCGTATAATGTCTCCTTCTCTCGCTGTACATACAGGGTGACCAATTTTTTTAACAAACGAAACGAATGAACTTTCTGAAATTTTGGCGAGTTCGGCGACCGAATAATCGGGTTAGCACGCTTGTTGCAAGTTCAGTTAACAGCTGAAGCAGATGTTTTTCTGGTTACTGTTTTATAGACAGTGCGGACAACAGCCCTATAAACGTAAGGTCCAGCTATAACCTTTCAAGCTAACCCAGAAATTTCAAAATTTCGTCTTCAAAAAATAAAATAAGAAAAACATTACATCAGGCAAATATTAGGTCATGCAGGTGCAGTGGCAAAGTTCCCTTTCAAGCAGAGAATGAACTATCCAATCAATTTTCAAGATTGCTTATCGAGAAGGAATATTATAACAGAGTAACTCAGGTGCCCAGATCTAAACTGAATGAAAACTTAAAATTAAATATATCCTTTTAGTCGTCAATTTAAAACAAAAGTTTTATTACTTCTTGGTCACCCTGTACATTACGACATATTCTCTACATTATACTCAATATATAAGAGTTGCAGGAAAATGACCCGGGCTTCTTTAAGTATACTGTATAGGCCCAGAATTGAGGTCCAGTTTTTTTTTCTTGAACTCGCGCACGCACATGTTAAAACCAAAAGATTGGGTTTGTCCCTTCGCGTTTGGGAATCTTTATCTTACATCAGAACGCAACGGAATATTGTATATAAAAAAAAAACCAATGACCAGCAGCTCAATCCTTTGTCGGACATATCGAAAACCTATATATAGAGGCAACTATCTGCAGTCGAACGTCTTACACGCTGAGCTGCTTTGACTCAACTTTGAAGATGGGGTCCTATTATCTCTAGTGGTCAGCTCTCGCTGCTAAAGTCCTTCCTTTTGACGTATTTTGTTTTTATTACGTTTGAGCCCATCACAGATCCTTTTTTGACTTCTAAAAAAATCCTCTCCCCCTTCTGCATCAGGGATTTGACTTCCAAATCTCCTTGTCTCACCCCACCGCCCACCATCCTCTTCCCTTCGGATTTTTTTTTCTCCCCCGCTCTTACGCAACGCGATCTAGCTTTTCTGCTGGTCGCCTCATTAGTCCTCGCCAGGAAATCGGGCGACGGTATCAGTGCGACCTCCCTATAGCTTCAATCCCGCGTCAATTTGTCACTGTCGGTGCCCCCAGCAGCCCTAACAGTTTGGCCTGAAATTGAAAACAAAGACGGACTAACAGAAATTCCTCTGGTCAGATGCGATGGAATGGTCATTCCATCTTTCTAAAAGGCATGCGTGTATGTTTATATAGATATTACGATCGAAGCAGCTCAGTTTTTTTCTTCTTCATCCTTTTTCTTCATATAAGAGAAACGAGCTTTCTCCGATACCCCCCCCCCCCCCGTTTTTTTTTTCCTTCTTTTTCGGGTTGGCTTTTCTAATGGCCTCTTCTCAGTGGTAAAAGATGCTGTGAAGTATTCCGTCTGTCCAGCATAGAATAGAACATCACCACAACTACAATATTTGGACACTGGCGAGCAACTCACCGTGCTACACATAATGCATAGAAATGGTCTTTTAAAAGAATAAAAAAAAGGGGCACGTTGTTCTCTGCTCCTGCTGACTACAAATCTAGTTTTGAATTAAAGTTTTTCTCTCTCCCTACACATACTCTCTCTCAAGAACTCCCATGTACTTTTCAAACTATCGCATTTTCACAAAACTCGAGATACTGCTGAAGCTGCTGTGTAACTGAAAAGCAAAGCTTTAAAAACACTGATCCAGCTATTAGCATATGCTTACTTGGTGCTACATATATGCTACTGCTGTATTATACAGTAGAGGAAACATAAAGTGGCGGTCAAAGTCTGTTCCATGAGGAGGCTGTTTCACGTCCGCCATTAATCCCATTATATTATACCATTCAAAAAGAGCCGGCCCGGTGGCTCAACCGCAGACGCCCGGTTACCAAACACGAGACCACAGGGGCCCTGGGTTCGAATCCCGGATAAGGCATGGAGGTTTGTGTTTGTTTTGGGCTCAGTTCCCAGAGCCCAACGTAATTGAGGACCCGAAATGGTCTAAACCTAGCAACGCCCCAATTTGAAGTTAAATAAAAGCCGTCATGCCTATACGGGCGATCGGCGGGGAGAACAAATTTTTTATACCATTTAAAGTATGTCGCCTATATGGTTATTCAATATTATCAATCATGTTTTATTATAGGACACTAAACTTTTATGTTTTAACTCTTAATAGTCGACTAAACTATTTAAAAAATAGTTCTCCTTGTGATCGCGAGTCCAAGAACTTGCTAATGTAGATCACAGTTTGGTACAAATTCGAATGTTTTCCAATCACTTTTAAAGTAAGACGAAATATATTCCTAGCTGCTACAACCCTGCATATAGTCCGGACTGCGCCATATCAACATTGCAATTTATTTAATAAATATTGATATAATGAGAGAATTAACAGTCCACGTAAAGTCGCTAATAGCGAATATAATGTCAAATGTTGTGGAATTAATATTTAGAAAATGGGACATTGGAGATTTGAGTGGAACATGACAGTAATGCTTAATGTTTCAACGTTTATGTTTCTGAACGAACCCGAAAAGTGGGGGGAAATATTATGGTAATAGTTTGCGCAGTGCATTTGGAATAAACTCCAGTTTATATCATTGTCAGTTTAGCCCGAAGGCCTTTCGCATAATGTAATTAATACCAGTTCCCTTTTAACTATAAAACCCAGATCCAGCGGGTCCTATATAGAAAATTAGGGGATTCTGGTGCTCCGAATGGGTTAATGCCCTTTTTGATAATGCACGTACATACAGCCGGGGAGAAAAGCACGATATGGGTTTATATGAGAGAGAAGGGGGTACATAACATATATTCGAACGGAGAGAGAGAGAGAGAGAGAGATGCGAGTAGGGGCCTCTCCCACTACGCCTGACATTGACAAAGACAGATGATGTTAGTTATATGGTAGTAGAAATCTTACGGTAAAGTGGAATTCTGCTGGCTCCATACTCTCTCTCCGATGGGGAAGTTGCCAAGAGAAAGAGAGAGAGAGAGAAGCTTTTGATTCTGATATATAGAATGTTATAGTTGTTTGTGAATTGTGCGCTACAGCCTCGAAGAAAAGGGGGTTTCGCTCTGGCAGCAAAGTAATAATTTTTTTTTCCTTCTTCAGATACCGACTCCATAAAGTCTCGTAGAAATTGGTTTCGAGTTTTATCAAAGTTAAAGGCTTGTTGAAATAATTTGCAGAAGCTTTTTCTTAGAAACGAAAATTGGAATTCTTTTGAACGAAGTTCTTCTGCCTGAAATTCAGACAACCGAAGTTGATATATTCAGTTATACTGTATTCTGAGCCGGAATGCGAACCCGTGTCCGCAAAAAATAAAGCAGTAAAGATTATTTTCGTATAAATTTCGGATATTACGAGCATCCAATTCTATCTGTAATCGATTATAGTATAGTAGCCCCTATACCGCGGGCATAGCATCCATATTAGATTTTAATTTAGTCTTTTCAAAGTCATTGCCGAGATAATATTACGCGTAGGAGTTCTAATATATCAGGGAGGAAGCTGTATGTATAAAACTTCTCAGAATATTTATTATCCATTATTATATCTTCAGTGTTACGCGGAGTCTTGTTAGCTAACCTTACTCAGCACAACGGGCAGATTCGCTAAAAAAAAAACAGGTTTCGTAAAATAATAGATCCTGTCTGATTGTTATAGGTGCTCATACGTTAATTGATCGGGTTTGATGACTAGGCAGTCTAACACGCGAATTTTCAGACGTAACGATGTGGAAGATATCGTTATTTTTCGAGCAGTTTTAAAATGAAAGGATTTTTTTTACCTGCGATTTCCAGGTTAAAATTACGTTTAATTTCTTTTAGCGCCTTGGGAGAACCCATAGAGCAATCAAACTGTTTTATCATCAGTTTGTGAAATGGATGGATGGTCCAGCATCAGATTACAGGTTCAAATCCCAATTGTTGTCCAACGAAATAGAGGATTTGAATTTCTCGTATGCTAGCGCTGCTTGAACACTGCTCGTCCTGTCAGCAAAATTCTGCTCTTGTGAATATAATCTGTAGCCTACATGCGTGGGAATCTCTCGCTACTTATTCCAATTTAACAGCTCCGCAGTAACTTGGGTTTGGGAAATTCCCAATGTTTTTATGCACGAAAGATGTTGTGCAGAATTATTTTTTGCACATTAAATTATAAATTTATGATCAAAAGATCCAGTTTTAAGGTCGCGAATGTCAAGGACGATTGATTAGTTTATACCAAACCCTCGGTTGCAATTTGGCTGAAGAAGGGAGAGGGTGGCTGCACTGTGTCTGGTTGTGTGTGCGCACGATTGTTCTGTGCCGGGGTGTACTCCAGCATTACAAAGAGCATGAGTCATTTCATTACCCTAATCCTCAGCTTAACAAAGTAAATTTCCTAGTCTATTATGGGTGGTGTTATAATATGCACTCTGTTGCACTTTTACGCCACGCTGCCGCTGCTACAGTTTACTTGTTTTACGTCAAACCGTGGATTTTAAAACAGAAAATAATGTTTTTAAAGTACTCTGATGTGTTGATTAAGTCTGAGAGTTCTTCAGGACGATCGCCCTAGAATAGCGCTGGTTTCAAAATCATGATCTCGGTTCGACGGTGCCAATACAACGTTTCTGGAGAAATGCTCGTTTTCCTGTTTGCACGCTCAAACTTTTAAACTTTTTAATTGAATAAAAACTTACTCGTCATATTTTGTTATATAATTAAATTGAAGCAGTTTAAAAATTTGTTCCGATGTTGTTTGTACGCGAAAGAACTGTCCACGAAGCAGGATAAAAGTTTTGAACCTCGACGCTTATAAAATTCGTAATCGTACGGTATGCGAAAGTAAGACCGAGTTTTTATACAGCGGTGCTGCTAAAGTTTGAATGCGGTACGAGTGCGTGTAAACGACTCAAATGAGTTTTAGTATGATGTCCAGTGGAGCAGTAGCTCTGGCCATTTCCAGATTCAGAGGGCCATATGATGACCAAGCAGGATCCCCAAATGCCTCATCTCAGTGTATAATATTATATAAGACTGATATTCTTGATGCGATGAGCCACCGGACACTGGGGAGACTCCATTAGCCTCCCACATCGAGAACACGAGCATTAGCTGAAATAACGGACTAATATTACACCACCAGCTTCTACATAATTACATACATTCTCCTAAAATAAAATAACGCGCCGCTGTTATTATTAATGCACTCGCAACAAGGTACCCCGGGTATATGCACCCGGCTTATTTAGGAACCCCGGCGCATAAACCATAGGATAAATTATTCAGGATAGGCTTGACCGGTTGTTAGTCATTATAAGCAGAGTATACGAAACTTTTTTTTTAATTATCGAGAAGATTAAATTGGATTTTGATGGCGGCGCTAGTTTTATGATAATAAACTCCCTAAATCTTTCGTAAGTAATTTCAAGATTAAATTTGCCGAACAAAACTCTCACAAAGTGCGTTTTTAATATCCACGTTCTCGGGTCGAAGTTAATCCTCGATTTAGAAGTTTCTTGTCGTAAAAGACGTTGTCGTGTGAGTTTGACCGAGAGAAGCCTCTCGAAGGTGTCGAGTGTCCACAGCAGCAGCGAATGTTATTTGAAAAATATTGAAAAAATAGTTTATATTGAAAGTTGTTTCAATATGCAAAATATGCGTTCGTATATTTACATTGTCTGCGCGTTCGCAATATTTAAAGTTCACCTTATTATTGCCGTTGCATTTTATCAGATAAAAATGCCTCAACAGATGTTTAATATCGATCTGTTGTCTCAGTCATCGATGTTGCTGCGATACCATTGATCGATATATTGTCTTTTCATTTCTTTCGGAACATCAGAAGCTGAATTTCGCTTATCAGAGTCCAAAATATAATATAAATGATGTGCGAATTAAAAACAAAAGGGAAATTACCCGACGCGATGCTACGTAACATCATAATGTTCCTTTAATTCGGGAGTGAATGGTCAGTGAAAAATATGGCTCTCGCATTGAGGCATGGGGGTATATATGGAGTTGGTTGCTACGGCAACCGTATATCAACTTTGAGTGTCATGACAGAGATTGATGACTTGACATGCGAGGATGCGATCGATCCGTTCTTTTCTGTATGTCCACCCTGTGATAATGTTATCGCGCCGTATCGTATATAGTTTTCTCGAATTTATTTTTATAAAATATTCTTTTGTATTATACATAGTCAATCCTTTTTTTTTTTCACCCCTCATTTGTTTTACGAAACCGGTAATTTTTTTTTTCTCTCTCTCAATATGTAAAAGTTTGGAAGAAGTTTTTTTTTCCCCTTTTTCTGCGGTCAATAGTTTTCTACGGTTTTTTCTACGGTTCGTTGTTTCTTTATTGGTTCGTTTTGTTTTGTTTTTATCTGGAATTGAAAGGTGTAGTTGAAAAACTTCGATTGCTGGGATGTTGGCACTGATGGGGAGAGAAGGTTTAAAAAAGCCAATAGTTCATGGATATACTCGTGTTTTATAATTCTGTTATGGTTTTCATATTAATGTTGATTATTCTGACCAATCATAATCATGGATCGAAAATGCGCAACATTTTTTTTTACAAACCAACCAACCTATTTATATTTACTACAACCAGTGAATTAATGTATTTTACTATTTACACAGCAAGTACGAAGAAAAGCCTGTTGTTATTTTCGTGTGTAACGCTAGTATATTATGACATCTCGTGACATCTGGTGTCGGAAAATGGCATTTTTCATTCTATCTTTCTCGCTAAGCTAAAAAAAAAGTTCTATATGAAAGATAACAAACGTTATGTACATGCAGAGTATACTGTAATGTAATATGTACACATTTGCATAGAGAGTCAGACGCGTACTTTTCGTATTTCTTTTTATTTTTCTTTCATTTCTCTGGAAGTTCATAATTTAGAATATTTTTTATACTAAATTGCAGTAATTTAAACGAGATTTTACGGAAAGAAATTGGATTTTCTATAAACTGTTTAACATATTAAGAAGAAATATATAAAACTTTAAATTTATGGCGTAGAAGCTTGACAACCGTCTTGGGAGCGCAAGCTTCCGTCGCGGCCAGCACGCGTCTTGCCAAGAAATAGCAACATGTTTTATTTTTAGCCCGGGCTTCCAAAATTATGGGGTGAGAATTCCTCGAGCTCGGGAAGCTGTCGCACGGGGGGGGGGGGGGGGGGGGAAGAACAAAAAAAAAAACA
>JAQFYH010000148.1:0-15835 GCA_034694405.1 Scolopendrellopsis subnuda
CTCATCAAATATTTACAGCGAAATAATATTACTGGATAGGTGCTGTATTATTTTATAATGAAACGTTATTAACGTTGTATCAAGCAATATAAAAATAATATACCGGGTAGTTTATTTTTATTATTCAAAATGCAAGTAATAATGTTACTAGTACGGATATACTACTACAGTAAGTTACTAGTACATAAACAATAAATACGTATTTCTGAGAATGGAGCTGGTCGAATAGATCACTAACTTACGGTAGGTTTTAAAGTGGCATATTCGTTATATAGACTTTAAAATTCATAAGTATACTTGCAATATGAATACTAACAAAGAAGACGTAATATGTTATTACTTGTATTATAAAAATATAAGTTTCCGTGTATTTTGTCTGATGTTTTTTATCTCATGAGAAATACGGTATGTTGTAGCGCTACAAACTATCTACCACGTCAAGAATTTTATATCAGAAAAAAGGTTTATGTCTGGAAAACCTAGTTGGCAAATAAAACTAATTGAAAAACCATCTTTCTGTGAACGAGGTATATATTTTACTCCGCAAAGAAAGATCTAGTACAATACTTAGGAGCATGATCACAGTAATCATCTCAAACTTACGATGACCACAAATATTTACACAGCAGAGAACCCCCCTTTTCCGAGTAGTTGAACAACGAGGAAAATAAACTTACACGAAAGAAGGATATTCCGTATTTTACTCCCACCATCACAAATACAGAAATACTCCGCGGGAAACAGTGTATTATATCCTATACACAGCACTTTTGACAAGTTTACCTGACGTGTTTACAAACCGTTAACGAAAAAAAAAAAGGAAAGAGAGGGGTATCCGAGCGTACAAGAAACAACACAATATAAATACCATCTGTTCCCCTCCCCCTCCCACTCCAGCGGGTGTCACCAAAGACTGAGATATATAAAGTAGCGAGAGATCATAGCCTTAGTTTATAGTAGTGCGAAGCTCGCCCAGTCTTTTGTTATTAGCGTTATATATCATTTTGCCAGAAACATTAGAACGTGGACTCGACGTGCCAGTGTTGTTGTGTAAGCATCAAAAGGTAAAGGAAATAAACCCGATATTTCCTCGCAAAAAGAACTATCATTTGGAGAGAGTTTTTACTTAATTGTGACTGTTGTTCTATCAGCCAGGGGTGGAGTGCACACAATCGCGAATAGCAAGAGAAAAGAGTTGATTTAATTTCGAGATGGTCAAAACTTATTGCTTTGTATTCGCAGACGATTTCGAAATCAGATTATTGGTCCTCCAATATTTTTTCGAAAGAGACTATAACTGTTTCGTATGGTATGTGACGTAACGCCATCGCATCTGGAATCCCAGCTACGACGAAAAATGCATATGGGGTGATGAAGTTAACATTTAACTTTGAGTTATTTTAATCTACGCAGACGAATAAGTTTTTCGATAACTTGTTCGTCTGCTCAGACGATATTTACACTTTATTCCGCATTCCAATACACTCGTACTTTTATTCGTACTTGGTCAGCTCTTCGTCATCGTTGCGAAATGTGTCTTCTTTTTTTGTTGCAGTTAAAGTTTGTGTTGGCAGCAATGCCATTCGGCCCCGAAGTTTAATCAGTATAGTAGATAAATCAGTTTGTATTATTAGGAATACAACTTACAATAACGTATACATACGTACTCGTGACATATATAGTCGGTCCCACAAGAAATTTCCAAATGCGAATCCTGTATTATCAATTATTACCAGAACATATCCTGATTCGTTACCTTATTTTACGAGTTATAATAGCATGTATCGTTTCCCCTATGATAATGAAGACTAAAGAATTGATGTTCATATTGTACGAGATTGCTGGGTATAATAATCATAATCCCGTCTCTCTGGAAAAGATATAATTGGTTCTAAAGCGTTTTAATGTGTCGAAATTATATGCAAACCGTTCTAAATCGTTTTCATCACTTTCTTCGCGCAATTATATAGGAAACCTTTAAAATTGTTCGAAATATCGAAAATCCGGCAATTTGAATAAAAATTCGTCACTGAAAAATGACGTCGGATATTTCCGATGGATGGAAAAAATCTTCGAGTAACTAGTTTTCAATTTCAGAATGAACTGCTAATTTTTTTAAAGTTAATTTTATGTAAAGTTACGCTATTTTTTTTGTACAATGACGTTATTTCACCGTTGCATATACACATATAATCCGTTTCCATGCCGGTTGTGGCATATTGAAAGGGGAAATCGTATAAACGTATTTCAAACGATCGCGCAGCGGAGTAAAGTATAAAAGAAAACCAGCAACCAATAATATACGCAGTTTCTCTCTCTCTTTCAGATGTAGAAAGATATTAAATAGAGAGAATCCCCCCCCCCCCTTTTCTTTGGGGTTTTATATTGCCATAATACAACGTCGATCCTTTGATTAAGCATTGCCTACATTATTACAACCGAGCCACTAAGAATTAATGATTTTAATAGCAATATTTCTGTGCAAATTTCCACATCCACCCAGTCGCGACTGTTACCGTCCCAAATTTATGTGTCATTCGAGGCAAGAATTGTCAGTAACATATGGCAACAATAACTTAAACGTTTGTCGTTGGCAATATTTCTCTATACAGCCTTTTACAGATCGTGGGGAAAAAGAATGAAAAAAAAAATTTTATGTAGCTACTTTTGAAGAAAATTGTTACCCCCGTCTCGTAGAACAACCGCGCATAAACTTAAACACCTTATAATGCGATCAGAAAATGCATCCAATTAAGGTAAAATTTAGTACCGAAAGTTCTGTTGAAATGGTATCCAATTAATGAAAGGAGTAATATATTTTAAAACCCTTTCTGATATAACATTCAAAATGTTAAAAATTCTTATTACATTTCAATTCGTTTCTCATCCCTCATGCATTAAAACACCTATTCTATTGGACATTAAAAGTTTCAAATATAGAGAATTATTCAATGAAAATGTATCTTTCCAATGCATATGTTATTACGAAGACTGTGGTAAATAATATATCTTTTAATCTGGCAGCGGGTAAATCTCAAACTTTGACCAAGGAGTTATAAGTTATTAGGAGAGGACAGGCGCAGAAACATATTAGCGTGGAGCGGATTTCTCGCCGTTCTGCTGCTCTTTCCATTATGATATGACAATTATGTCGTCAGACCCAGAGTAGCGCCTTTTTCAACTTGTGTAATATTCTGGTCAACGTTAAGCATTGAGTGTCAATGGGAATTGCTTTGACCAGGCAGCACATAGGATGTGACTACAAATCGATTTCACTGCACTATAGAACAAACACACTCTTTTTGATGGTCTTTAAATATTTAAAGACAGTCAAAAGAAAACTATTATAAACTTCCCTCTTCTCTCTCTCTCTCAAATTGTCCATCATCAATAAACGTGTCGCGGAGATTAATTTTATAGGAGCCCCTTTTGTTTTCGGCAAAACCCATGAAAATAACGCGATGACGAAAAGCTCGAAAAGATTATAAAACTGAAAAGGAATGTTAATTGTAAAAAGCTGAATTAGAGGCAATAATAATTTGCATTATAATGCACTGAAATATAATAATAATTGCAAGGTATATTGCTGCCGCTGCTGCTGCTGGGCAGTAAATCTGATGTTTGTGAGCGATGCGAGGCACTTCAAAAGACGGTTTATGTTGTAAACGTTTTTGTCATTTTCGTTCACTTTTATTCGCTAACCACAACCCTCCCTCCCCCTCTCCCATCATAATGCGTCCTTTAATATTTGATATAAAACAGTAAAACACGTGGGATAACGTTATTCTTGTTCGCCGAAAAGCGCTATATAACCTAATGAACATTCTAAACTTTATGGTTATAAATTTTAGCGTGCAATAAGTTTATATTGGACAAACTAAACAATATCTCCCTTCCGATAGAAAATGCAGCTGAAAATATTAAACTAGAACGTTGTTTATCGAAAGAATGTCACACACATTCGTAGTCGACGAAATCTACAGTTGCTAACTTATTTTCGTCTGCCGTAATAAGACGAGTCTCGGTCCATCTTATGGCATTCTTTTTCAACGGATGACATCACCGACTTTGCCAAAAGCCAAGACAAAACTTGTGCCGGTTGTGCCCCAGGTTTTTACTAACTTATAATCAGCACTTTCGAATGAGGCTTCAACAACAAGGAAAGAAATTATTCAAGGGAGGTTTTCAGGACTCGACTTCCGTCATTCTAAAAATGTCGGAAAATCGTCTGTTAAAAAATTAATTTCTAGAAAACGAAATTATTTATCAATGGATGCAATAGAAAAGCAAGTTGCTTCTTATACAATTTTATTTGTCTAGATTCTCAGCTTGCGAGACCTATAAATAATGAAGATAAGCTGTAGCTAACTTGTAAGTATGTTAGGTACTTTCTTAGCGAAACACCAATCAGCATTTCCATTTTAATTTTTCCGACCAACAACGTTACGTTTCCCAAAACTATTTCAGGCCTGAAATAGATAAAACGAAACTATTCTCCTTCATGATTGGAATAAAATCTTTAAAATAACCCATTTGGTTGCCTTTAATCTGTCTGGAAACGCTTCTGCCCTGCGAAACAGCCTGAGTTTCAGCCGGAATAACAATAATAAAATCAAACATAAATGCGTCTCCATCAACGAATAAAATAACAACCACGCGTTGCCTTATTTAGTTACTTCCGTTATCGATTCTGAAAAATACACGATACAATATTAAGTTTGGACATTTTCCGCAGTGGAACTTACAAAGTTTTCAATTTCTGCATTCATTGTCTTGATCATAAAATTTTGAGAGGAAATGGTTAAATTTCAGCTTGTGTTGTTTACGTAAAATAACAAGGGAGCCTGGGCCAAAAATCGTTTAAATTCATTATTTAAACCCACAATTTCTTAAACAACGCACAAATTTGGTTCGTTACACTTTATCAAACAATATTCTGCTCTTCTTAATAATAATAATTCGAACTATGGACATCGGTCTAAATCTATCGTAATCTTTCTTTTCTTTCCACCACATGTCTTTTAAGCACGACTTAAACTATAAGAATGGTGCTTATCCCAAAGACTTTGTGTCGAGCTTATCGAAATCTAAAGAATTATTTTCATACTAAAAATGAATGAGAAAGTTTTAATTGCCGTAAGAAATAAAAATCGAGTCAACACTTATTATCCATCAATAATGAAAAAGGGGAATTATAAAAATAAATAGACGGCGATCAGTACACATCGATCACGTCAGCTCAACTGAAAGCATCAAATCAAGCCGAAGGATAAACGATAATGTTTTCGTGGAACTGATGATTTTAAATCCATAGTTACGTCGAAATAATTAAAATCATTTTATAATCCGTTTATAAAACGATTTTCTTCTTAATCGGCTGGTGCAATAAACGAAAACAAAGTCCGCCGCAGAGGAGAGTAAAATTTTTGCTTTACATAAAATGTTTAATTTTGCAGATCAACAGCGAGAAATATCTTCAACTCGATGACTGCTGGCCGTAAAATTTCATCTAATTAAAGCCGATGTGAATTAAAAAGTTCTTTACACTGATTACGTACCTTTTAAAGACGGAGCCGCTTAATCACAACCCCGCTGTTCAATTTGTATCTCGATACGTTATTTTATCACATCCGAGGAAATAAAATAAACCTGAGTCGTAAAACCCGAGACTTCCTTTTCCACCGCGAGAAAAGAGCTGGAAAAACTCACCAACGAGCGGTATAGTAATAAATAAGAAATTGTTGCTTTTGATCGACTTAACTCGCGGAAGATGTCATTTGACTATCCGATTCCGAAGTACGAAACACTTGCTTAATAATTTATTAATTAAAACGCATCTTCCGTGTAAAAAAAGAAGATTTTAAAGGAGAATCATAGCGATGCAAAATTTATAATATAACAAAACAATCGGATTCTGCGTTTAGAACATGCTCTCCGATACGGAACAACATGGTTGATTGTCGTTCGACTTTGCTAGGCGGTGTTGCCGTAAGGACACGGGTTCGAACCCCGATAAAACCGTTGTGTTTTTCAAAAAAAGTTTATCGAACGTCTATGGATCTTCTGTGGTCGCCCGGAGTATGAAATACTCAATATAAAATAAAAACCTGGCTTCTACGAATTTAAAAACAACATCTTCAAGTTTAATAATGGTTGATTGGTTCAAAACTCTGATAAAAAAGAAAATTTTCACATCAGAAGCGACTATTTCGATTAGATTTATGTTTTAAATTGTCTTTAAAGTGAGTTTACGTAATTTCAAATCCTCTTTAATTATACTCTAGCTGTATGTTATTTTGCGTTATTTTGCGAGTAAAAGGGGTTTTAAAATAGAAATATTGTGAGAAAGGGGGATTTCTCTTCGACTAACTTATATCCAAGTTTGTCCGAAATTAAGTATTATCTCATATGTACAGAAATAATTTATATTATTTCATATTTATTTTTCTTTTTCAATTTAGTTTTTACGTAATACTGCCATACTCCCTGTTTCATTCGTAAGTAAATTAAAGGTAAACAATATCATATGATGCAGGTATACTCCCCATCAGATAAAAAAAACCTCTCTTCTTAAAATGAAGGCCAACCATCAGGTGCGTCACATATAAAAATATACTTTTTCATTACCGAGCATTACGGGTGAAATGCAGCTGCTGACAGCTATAAATATTGTCCCAATTTTTTCGCAAAATATTTTCCATGGAAGATGTACAGTAGTTTCGACATCAAAAAGTAGGTGTTTATATAGCGATCTCTAAATTAATTAAAATACGCAATAGTATCATTATTAAAAAATTTCTAAAAACTCCTGTCTGTCACCTGTGTATTTTTAAATATTTAATTTTTAGAAACTTAAGTGTTATGCTGAAGGGCTTCTACCCCTTAGATCCATCTTGATAAAATGTTTCTACATTTTGTGTGATGTTTGAGGTGCAATGTACGAAAAGATGTGAAGCTATTTTAAATGTACAATCAGCAATTATTGATGTAAAAATGGCTATAACAGTCTTTCAAAAGTTTGGAAAGTTTATTATTCACCAAGCTTCGGCATGCTTACCCCGTATATTATTAAACTCTAATGTCTACTTTTTTTATATTTTTGGACCAATTTCTAGTAACTTTTCTTCGTAATGAACGCATTGCATCCTTTTTAAAAAGATATAGTAACAACACACAAATGCTTTTAGAAAATATGAAACTTAAGTTACAAAAACATTTTCCATCGCTTTTTTTTTTTACATGAATTGGCTTTTCGTAAAGAGAGCCTATTTTACATCAAGCGATACACTGTGGCGCATTCATAGCTTATAACTGCCAATATATTAGTGTTAGTGTAAGAACATTAATATATCAATCCAGGTCACGGGAGGAGCAGCAGTTCCAACAGCTTTCAGGTTCGCCAAATATTTTAATTACTAAATATAAAAAGTACCGCCCAATAATTTAAAAAGTAAAAAAACTGAAATTTCACGAACTTTTTATCGATTACGCATTACATCCAAAAATATTGCTCGGTTATTATGGCATCATCATTATTTTATAAGAAAGTGAAAGAAAAAAAAAACTTTACAGCGTCGTAACACCCTATAAATAGAAAATTTTCGAAATTTTCCTCACGGTTCATCATCGGAGTATATAGTCTGATATTGGAGCCAAAATCTTGCCCTGATAGTTATCTATAAAATTTACTACCTCGTGTCGGGAAGAAACACGTTATAATTAACCAGTTTTACTCACTGGATATAAAAATATATAAGAGGCTACGGTTCGACCATCATTCTATAGGGTGCTGCCCAACAACTTTATAGATGTGCGCAGCCACGATCCTGATGGAACTTGCGTGAGAAGTCAGCTGATCGAAAATTTTTCTTTCAATCTTTATTATTCGCATAAATAGGATAAAGTTTCGTTATTACAAAATAACTTACTCGTTAGTTTTAATAGGTGACTTCACGGTTAAGTGGATCACCCTGCTCCTTATGGCCATTACGGCGATCTAACGGTTATAAAGGACCAAGGAGAAGCACCTGAATGTTGGGTCATTCCATGGTGACTAACGTAACAATCATAAACTGTAATTAGTAGATTTTTGGTTGCTGTTTTGAGTTTCAGTGAAATATTGCATTATGTTTGAATTAGTTACTACTTACTATCAATTGGATACACTACCAAAGTTTTAATTGAAAGTTAATACCATTCTATAAATAAAATTTCATTGTCTGACTAACGTAACATTAATGCAACCTCGAATTTTAGAAGCGATTTTTGACTTTACGTAAGTTATTTCTTCATAATTTTATTGTAATAAGTGAATTAAAAAACTAACCATTATACAGATCTGAACTAAATATTAAGTAAAATTTTTTTTAAATATCCATGCATAAAGTAACGGGGCTTTGTACCGCGCTTTGAACCAATGCAATCCAGTTATCCGCTGTCGTTCAGCTTGATCACGGATTGGTTAAAAGTTCCATTAGTTAACCTAAGGTTATTATAACAGACTTTGGTGCAAACCAACATTAAACAAACAGCTCCCTTTACTACATCAATAACTCACTTGACATTGATAACTGGATCATATATCGGTGTTATTTATGAAATAAAAGTGTTTCGTTGTGAATAAATTTCATTTCAAATATTATGCACTATTAAGTATGCATAAGGAGCTCGAATTTCCTCGAAGGAAGGAGAGAAGAGACCGCTCTGTTTGTACTTACATCAATGTATAAAAAAATCACCGAATGTTTATGATTAATCAATACACTCCTCCTCCATATCGTATCTCAAATGTGCCATCGAATAAACCGCCGATATAACCTCATATTCATCCAGTCCAACCTCAATTACACGAACTCTTATAGAAAAGGATCCCGTTTTCAAGATCCCCTTTCTAAATATACGGTTTTCTGCGGATCTGCTACATTCTCATTTAAAATGTTGTAGTTATTAAATTATTTCGTTTTATTTACTCTGTCCATTATTCAAGAACCGAAATATTACGATTTTGCTCTTGCCTCGGGCATTTTTAATATTGTTAAATAAATAAATAATATGCATGAGTATAAAATGGTTGACTGATCGGTCAACACGATTTTCGCACAGGCAAATGATGACGTCATACGTTGTCCTTAATTGGCTAAAACAAACAGAATTTACGCGAAACTTTCGATTTTAATATTCTCGATTCGATTTCAACGAATTCTCTAAACCGAAGGACCAATCCATTAAATATGATAATTTGGTAAAATAATATGTTAATATTTCAAAGTTCACGCATCACCATCATAATAATATACAAAGGTAAATTAAGTTCCATTGGAATGGCCCCATTAATCGATTTGTAATTACCCTATATATTTCGCTGTGCAACCTTCTCTCCCTCTTCGAACCTTCAATAACACCGTTCTGATCGAATTTTCCGTCTTTGGAAACGTCATCTCTTGATAACTATCATACACAACGGGTCTCCTTAGATAATCCGACGGCTTAGCTTGTGGGTTGAATTGCTCTCTCTCAACAACATAAACAAAACTATTTAGTGATAAAGTGTCGGCAATTTCTATATTATACAGAATATAGATGCTATATCAGTGGCGTAGATATGCTCAAAATTTCAGGGGGCTTCAAGTCGAAAAAAAAATTAGGAATTGTGTTCGTTAGTTTTTGGCCAGAATTTGTTTTTGAACTTGAATCCAAGCTTTTCAAGCACTCTGGCTTAAAAAGCTTGGTTTTTACTAGAACTTGAAATAAAATTTGGTGAATAAGTTATTTAAGTATTCGGCGGAAATTTTTCGGCCGACGTCGCCCGACGGGGGGCTTAAGCCCCCTAAACCCCCCCGTATCTACGCCACTTGACGCTATAAAGATATACGCGCAGGGCGGCTTACCAGTCAGTGAATAAACGCAACTATAGAAAGCAAGCACGCAGCGCGTCTAACTTACTACAGCGATTCATAAACTGCTCATAACGAACCCACAATTGCGCAAATTATCGGTTGATATAACCGTTTTATATCAATCAATCTATAGTTTATATATATACGCAATTTACAAAATAAATAAACAATATAATAATATGTCCCATTTAAACAGAGTTGTTTTCTGAATTTCTACGGGGTAATACAGGAAGTCACAATGCAGTAACCAACAGGGTGCTGCTGGGCATGATGGGAAAGTGGGGGTGTAAAAAATGTAAGATATCAAACTTAATAAATTGTGGTTGGCAGCAGATAGCATCTCACCTCTTAATCCCGGGTTCAAACCCGGCATTACCACCACCAGGTGCTGATATGGGAATGAAATTTAAAAATAATTACTAACAATCCCAACGCCCATATCCCAACGTCTGTATGCGTACCTTACATCTTTTCAGTTTATAAAATAAAGTTTAAAATTATGCGGATATATTTAATTATAACTTAATTGTTATGCAAAATTAATATCCAAATTACAAATAAGAAAAAAGTAAAATAATATACTGTAAAAGTCTGTATTGTACTGCTTTGGTATTTAAAAATAGGGATACAGTAGATACGTACCTATTTTAAATGTATTTTTATCAAAACTTGAATCCAATAGATTAAATACCCATTATTTTACTTCCAAAATAAGTGTTCATAACTTTCGCGTTATTTTACCCCCATTTTTCGAAGACGTCCAACTTTGAAACAGACCCAAAAGCCAGGCAGATCAACTTGTGCGGGGTGTAAACTGTTCTCGCTCCAACATAATATTCCATTTTACGGCCGAAGGTATTTATGTATCGGGACAAACAACAAGGAGATCATAGCACGGGGGGATTTTACGGCAAGTCAATACGAAAACCGTCGGTAAATAGCACAATATTATTGTGTATAACCAAGGTGAAATTATCGGCTAAAGTCACAAAATACACGGGGCATAATCGAGGTTGGAAAAGGTGGGGGGGGGGGAGAAGCGATACATAATATAATGGATATAATATCTCCCCATTTCCTATTTATGTAATAAAATCAATAGTAAAAGAGTTTTGTTGCGAAGTGTAATATGGATGGATAATAAAGTGATAATATAGGTGGGATATCATTTTTATTGACTTTGGCTGCAAGAATGTGATGGAAAAATATGCTCGGATCTAAAAATACGGAACGAAAAAAAGCCCAGACGGAATTAATGGATTATCACGTGATGATGATGATCGTAAAAATAACACGTTTCAGTTTTGAAAATCGACAATCTGTAAACGTTGCTATTTTACGAGAAAAATACATTTTAAAATATGTCTTTTGGAACAAAAGTTTGTATTTAACACGGGATGATTCTCTTGACGACATCATAAATAACCTTTATAAATAAGTTTTTTTTAATAATAATATAATGTTTTGTTGTCGATAATTTATTCATCCTAAAAGTATCGACTATTGTTGACGTGTACAGTACATGTTGCATTGACTAACGGTGCCATTGTAAAAACAGCGAAATTGGTCTATTAATTTTATATATTCTACGTGTTTATTACAAAAAACGCCAAGTTAAAAAGACATAAATCGAATAATCGGAATATTTTTTCACATTACAGTTCAAACAACACATTTTATATTGATACGTAAGTTTATACTGTATTGCACGAAATCACGAATAGACCAAGATATCAAATATTATAAATCAAAACATATTCCTAGACTGACATTCAGTTAGCGAGTATATTATTATGTTCTGAAACCCATGTTTGACTGTTCTTTTATCATATCGACAATTTTCTTTTAACTAATGAGATACGAGGGTAGACAAAAAGTAATTCAATATTGCTTCATACGAAAATTTAACTGAAGTTCGAGAAATTAATGGAGCGCATGCAATAGCCTACAAAGTATTGGATAAGGTCTTAGAGCACGCAAAATGCGAATATACCTAAATTGGCAACACTATAAAACCAAGAAGTACACAAATTTAGCAACATTGTAAGCTGAAGATGATCCGAAAAACAGATTAAGCCGTTAAGGAGGTGTGATAGCTACAAGTATTTGGTACATTGCCTAGTGAAAATTGTTTCAAATTGTCGATCGCTTACGGTTTATGTAGCAAAGTGGAGATCAGTAGGAAACATTAGATTCAACGTACACAATAAGATGGCTCTTCCCTATATGATGCTTTAATTTCCCCCCTTTTTAACTCCTTGGCTACATTCTATTAGAGACCAGCGGAAAAAGCTTTCGCATTATTTTTTTTTTCCTTTTCTCTTCGCTGAAACAGTAGCATTTTGCCAGGTTATTTTGATGGCTGGGCTTTGTTGCCAAATAGGATAAAGTAAATAGTAAAACCTGGAGAATAAAAAGAAGATTATAGACATAATATTGATGCCAGATCGCTTCAGATACAATCAATAAAGGAACTATCAATAAACAACGTCAGTTTTCATTACAGGATTATAACCAGAGTATAGAGTATCGCGAAAATCTTGAAAGTTGAAACGGGAATAAGAAAGGGAGGATGGCAAAACAAAACCTCCTCCTCACAGTTTCAGAATCCCCCAACTTTCGCCAATAATAGTGATCGGATAAAGATTGTAAAGTAAGTTTACTTTATAAAAACAGAAATTATTTAAAAAGCACTGGTAAAATAACGTTATGAAGTAGTTACGACATCACTCCTATTGTTTTCGAATAACTTACATTCATAACACGTGTAAGCTATACCTATGGTAGAGGCAATCAGGCAACAGAACTCGTTTCCTATATTTTATACAGAGTTAAGACTCATGATAATATAATTAATAAGGATCAAAAATATTTATAAAAAACTTTTCCGAAAAATTTTGTTTGAACTTTATGAGATAGTCTTATAGATTTTATTTACATTTTAATCTCGTGCTTATTTTCATAGTTTAACCCATCCATAAAATGAATTAAACTTTATTTTTCTACATTTTTATGCGAAATCGGTATACCGTATAATATCTTATTATTACGAATGCACTCTAAAATAACATAAAATTAAATATATTGGTATAAAATAAACGACGAATTCGTTGCAATAATTTACTGTTTTGATTTCCCAGTAATAAAAATAAACGAGATGGTTTTCTTAAAAAAAAAAGGGAAACAGAATTCATCATTATATTAATGTAGTTTTGATAGGAACCTGTTCTACTGAATGCCAATTTTCCCGTTGCTTTGTTTTTCTTTCCGATGCTGCTGCCGTTATATAGGTTAGGAAATCTTAGAAAGCACGTACCACATAAGATAACTACGTAAATGCATATGGCATAAAGAAAGATAGATGAATATCTGGAGGGGGAAAAACAAAGACTGGACAAATCAATATCATAGCGTGCTGGGCAATGCGTACACAAGTAAAGGATATAACTTGATTCTTGGGGGTTGGAGGAGGGGGGGACTCATGATGAATTGTATGGAAACGTCGTGCATATTTTGAATCTCTCTATAATATTCTAACACAATGAAAGCTGTCCCTGATACACAATGGTGATAAAAATATAAAAAGGACCATATCGTGTTAGATAACAAGGTCTAGGAAAAACCTATTTCTATATATGTGTCCTCCTAATATTATATTATGTTTGCTACGGTCGATTTTACGGAATTATAGATGCAAAACTCCATCCCAGCCGGTATGTAAATAGTATTGTTGCCGTTTCGTGCCAGTTGGTGTATTGACTTTAGCTAACAGTGGCCAATAATCAATAGAAAAACATTGTATCTGGGGGGATATTTTCACCTATTTACTCTTATATATCACTTAAATAATAGAAAAAAGGAACCGAACTTAAATGCTAGCTCGTTATTGGCTAATAAATAACATATTTCTATATTAGACTAAAGAGGACATCTTCAAAGGTCTGTGGTCGACAATGCGTGAACAAAATTGCAGGTTTTCTTAGTTTGGCTTAAAGATCAAATGTCTCAAAATATTCAAGCATAGCAGAGTTATTTTAAGGCCTGAAAAGAATAATTATGCTTCTAAAATAAAAATCCACCGTTTAATATGCGAGATATTTGATGTTAAAATTTTGCTCCTTTTAACCATTATTTTGTATGACGTGATAGTGAGTTGTGGGAACCATCCTCTTTATTGTTTTTATACGAACGCTGTTACGTCATCTATGAGAAAATAGTATTGGACAGTAGAACGCACTCTCCGCGTTGTAAATCCCGGAAACACTCTCTATATGACGTACCAACATCAGCTGCATGCCCCACACGAGAGAGAGAGCTACCCACAATCTTCGCGGGATTATGAGCTTAAATACCGTAATTTTAACTATTTCATTGAACTTTTGACAACAGAAGAAATATAATTATTTGCTTCATAATTTTAAACCACGAATAAATCGTTTTAACGCCTGGAGAAGTGAAGAATACTAGGTGATTTTGTATCGTTAGGCCTAGCTGAACTATACCTGGAGACAAACCGTTTGTGTGTGACATCTGCAAACAATACCTGGTCAGCACCATTCAGATCGAAGATGTCGGATCACGGAGGTGTCGTCATTGCTAACAATCGGAGCAGGCAAAGGGCTAACCTTTACTGCACGATCTGTCAGGGAAAAATCAACGATAAAACAGAATCAAGTATCGGATGCTCGGATTGCCTAAAATGGAAACACGCCATCTGTGCAGGACTCGGGGAAACATCAGCCCTACTGAATTTGAAGAAAAATTTCGAGGAGACTGGAAAGCTGGTGTGCCGTGACTGCAATAGAGAAACGGCAACTCCTAAAGCCCATTTAAACAAACTTAACAACATCCAAAGCGATTTCGCATCTACCATAGCTGAATTTAGGGAAAGACTTAAACAACACGGTATCCAAAAACCGGAAGGGAAAGGCAAGCAGGGACAACATTCGAGCTGATGGCGACGCCGTCACCCACGAATTTTTGTTAGATCAGATTGGCAGGATCACGCGGGATTTCAACGAGCAAATCAACGAAATCCGTCGGGAGTTCGAAAACAGAGTTGCTGCTCTGGAATGCACCGTTTTAGACCACGAAAAGCGTCTTACTGAGCTCGAGTTCGGCGGCAGTAAGCCTACTGCAACCTCTCAGCCCAGGCAAGATGGCCCGGATCGCACGAGAAATGTTGTCATTTATGGTCTCAGGGAATCCAGCGAAGAAAATAACAGACTCACGCAAACAGAGGATTTCAAGACGATCCAGAAGATTTATACGCTTCTGGAGCTACCGGCTCCCTCTATCGACGTTTTAAAACGTCTCGGAAAGAAAATCCTGAACGCCAGAGGCCTCTGCTAATCGGATTCATCGGCCAGTGGGACAGGACCCTCCTGCTAAAGAATTCGAAAAGGGTCAAAGACTTCAAAGATTTCGAGACAGTATCAATTTCCCCAGATCGTTCGCCCGAAGAAAGACAGAGATATAGGGAACTGAAGTCCGAATTGGCTAGACGAACCAATGAGGGAGAGACAGATCTTTTCATCCGCGATGGGGCCATAATGTCCAGTAAATCTGTCGACGCAGAAAAAACTAAGAGGAAGACCGCTTCCTCTGGTCCCACCACGACTACGGACAGCGTGACAAAAAACTAAATCGGGCCTTGCTTAGTTTTTCGAATATCCAAGGGATTCGTTACAAAATCACGGAACTTAGAACCTATTGTAAATCGCATTCCCCTTCAGTTCTCGCTCTCTCCGAAACACTCCTAGATGAGGATATTTTGGACGCAGAAATCTCCATTCCTGGCTACAACATTATCAGAAAGGATCGCAAAAAAGGCACCAGGGGTCTGATCATCTACCATTTAAACTCGCTCGCTATAAAGACTGTCGAAAACCAGTTCAATTTCGAAAATATTGTGATTCGCATTCAGGCCGAAGGACTCA
>JAQFYH010000149.1:0-15833 GCA_034694405.1 Scolopendrellopsis subnuda
GATTTATGCGTGTAAAAATTGACAATTTTTGAATTGGCTATTTGAGATACGTGGTTTTGATCCGACGCCATCGATATGCGAATTCTAATGCAATACCGGTACCGTACCGTATTTGAGATATTAAATGTGAAGAAAATTCGGCTAAAGCCGTATTTTTTCGGCTATTCAGCTATCGGCTAGCCATAAGTTCGGCGGTTATTCGGCTAAAAGGGGGCGGCTATGGGGTCTACCCTGATAAAATAAATTTCGTCCGGGTCCCAGAGAATGCAAGCGTACTCCATAATAGATCTGGCATATTGAAAAAAAAGTCGTTTTTTTTTAATATTGAAAGGAGCTTGCCGGAAAATCCTATATAAATATCTGACAAGTAAGTTAAGTGCTTATTTTTTTACCCAGCAATTCAATATAGTAATTTTATAAGTAAGAAATAAACACACAAACAGAATGATCACATGTTGCAATTGTTTTTAATACCAGTTTGTACCTACCTTTAAATTCCGCCAAGGCAATAAAATATGCAGGGCGGATAGAATAGGGGAGACAGTTTTGTTTACAAAAATGAATACTGGATATAAAATGAGATTTCTTCTATTTTCCATATTTTTTTTATGCTTAGATTTACATTATTATTTTTAATTCACCAAGAACATGACAAGTTTTTTTTAATAATTTTTACAAACTTAAGAAACAAAAGTAGAAAACAAATACAGCTTTTGTTGGAAAATGCTGAAGACTATTATGAAAATGTAAGATACGAATATTGTACATCGTCGAGTTTCTGTTTAATTATTTTGGACAACAAAAAAATTTATCCTCTACATACCGTAGTTTGTTGTTTTTGTACAATTGCCAAATTCGGTAAAGATTATAAAACATTAATCCCACGTACCCAGTTTCGGAAGAATATTGGGGCTCTGTAGTTCGATCATTAATTTTTTTTTTTTAAATTTTCAAGCACGTTTCTCTAAAGAAAATACGAAGGTGGATCAAAAAGTAAGGTTACAAGGCCTGCCATTCCATGATCAGGCGTGTAGGAAGTGACATACCCGTATATTTGTATAGTAATGAACCAGAAGAACAATTCTGCGCAGTTTAGGGTCCCAGGTCCGCGCAGGGTCTGAGATACGAGTGTTCGAAATGGCGACTAAGCAAAAATAGTGGTACCGCGACGATGTCAGCCCTTTTAATTGTTTTTGGTCTCGCGAAAAGGATTTCGGCAGCCGATATCCACCGACAGCTCATGGAGATCAACAGAAACGATGTTTACAAACGGTGGGTAAGTTTGAGACAGATAAACATCAATACTGGATAATCGTAGTGGACGTCCAATACAGAATAGGCTCAACAGCAGATCTCAATGTCTCAATACGGCACGGTTTGAAGAACTGATTCAAGAGGTGTAGCACCTTGCGATAATTCCGAGTCCAAACTTGTTCTCACACAGTTTCTGTTGATCTCCATGAGCTGTCGGTGGATATCAGCCATCGAAACCCTTTTCGTCCAACCAAAAACGATTAAAAGCGCGGATAGCCTCGCTAGACCACAATTTTTTCTTAGTCGCCATTTCGAACGCTCGTATCTCAGACCCTGCGCGGACCTGGGACCCTAAACTATGCAGAATTGTGCTTCTGGTTCATTACTATAAAAATATACGGGTATGTCACTTCCTACACGCCTGATCATGGAATGCCTTGTAACCTTGCTTTTTGATCCTCCCTCGTATATATTTCGGACAATAATGAAAAAAAAAAATCTCTTTTCGTGTGCTATAAACAAAATAGTGGGCATGCTGGTCCATGGACTGACGGCCGTACAAAATAAAAATCCCGAAAAGTTTACCCCCAAAATTCCAAACAGTTTCACGTTTGCTGCCACCTTTAAGATAGCCTTGCAGTCGATTATGTTTTGTTTTGCCGGAGATGAATATCTACGGCGATTAAGTTAATTTTAAATCTTTTAAAAAAAATGTAAAATGTTTTAGAACCATAGTAATTTAGTAACTACAGAGTCTCCATCTGCGAAATCAGTTTACGAGAGTGATGCAATCCTCCCAAAATGATTTTTGTTACAAAGATTTTTCACAACAAAAATTAATCAATTTATATGGTAGTAGTATTTTAAAAATACGAGTAAATTAACTCCGGGAGGCTTGCACGAATTACCGGCACCCAACTTAAAGCAATCAACATTTTGAACAAATGGTCCTTATAAAATAGGAATGTTTTTTGAAAAGCCATTAGAAAAAACCGCATTCATAGTTGTTTTTTTTTTTTAGAATATAAATTTCCGCAGTCCTTTCATCCAATAACTTATTCGGACTTGAAAAACAGCTCAAATTCTTTTCGCGGGAGGTTTTTTAAATTAAATGTAGCAACTTGTTACGTATTAAAATAATACATTGATAATTTTTTTTTTATACCAAGAATAAGAAAAATATTGCACTGGAACATAAAATATTACATCCCCAATTCTGTTATAAAGACATGTAAAATTTTTAAAAGAGTTCATCTAAATACCGTACCGTTTTTTTTGTTTATTTAAAATCGAATTTAAATTAGGTACTTTTATAAACATTCTAAAACGAAAAAATAAAGCGAGAGAGAAGAAAACCTAATTTTAAACATCGTGTGACAAATGAAGTATAACATTATTTTATATTACAACTTTAAAAAAATTATTGTTGTTGTATTAAAAAAATAAACAGAAAACTGTTTTTATGAGATTTCTTGTTAAAAAAAAAAAAAAAAACTGGGGCTAAATTCAGACTGTCATTGTTCCAAAACCATTTGGCATGGAAGTTTATCATTTCTACTGTTCTTACCGTTTCACTTTGTTATTTTGATGCCATGGATTATATCTGCCTCCGTTCGGGTCTCAAAATAGAGATTTAAAATTTGTATATTCCCACACATCGGATAGCGAGATATTTTTTGGATTCGTCGCGTTTCGTCTAGCAGCGTTTCGTACTAGCAGGGGTGCTTGTGTGCGATTTCGAAACTAGCGCCGTGGATGGATGCATTTCAAGCTTATGCATTTATTAGGTTTTATGATTCATAAATGCCCATAGACACGCTTTAATCGATCAATTTGGTATCGATTTAGGGTATCGAAGATCTCGATACACGCAACTCTGCAACGTTATACGGGGTATCGATCTAAAAATCTTTTCATACCGTTAAAAACCGATTTAACAATCGGTGTCGATCATTTAAGCCCCTTTCTCAGTAGAATTATCTAAAATTATTCTTCTATAAAAATTTTTCAAAGAAATGTTTTCTTTTTAAAATGTTGGAAACAAGCTTCTCTTTTAACGAGGAGATCAGAAAGTCATGTATAAGGCTCATCGACCATTTTAATCAAGAGATAGAGATAAATCTGAAAATAGAACAGTTAATACAGTAGTATAAGAATTATACTTCCTAAACCCTAATTGGTGTGTCGGTGTTAAAAAAAAAAAAAGAAGTGGCATAATATATTTATACATATATATAAATACACGTTTTTTAAAAGTGTCCCATAATTATAATGGTCACCAGCAGTCGAAAATTCCTTTTTTTCAAGACGTACACAGCACACACACGGTCACTTTCCTTCGGCTCGGTTGAACCCAAAAGATCGTTTTAAAATTTGTCCGTTTTCACCTTTTTTTTTAACAAAATCACTTTAAAGATAACAACAAACAAAAGATAGGAAAATGTTCAGCTTTTAAATTAATTTACTTCGTATAAAACCCAGTTTATATTTTAGGAAAAACTTCCGTTTTTTTTTATGGGAACTGGTGTTTGTTTTGTTTTAATACTTATATCTATCTTTCACTTTCGGAAAGTTTTTTTCCCCCTCTTCTCACTGTGAGATTGTCGGCGATTTCTTTTCGCCGTCAGGTAGTACCATGGCCGATTGTCCTCCCGGACCCCTGTCTGGACCTGGAGGCCCAGCCCCTGGCCAGGGACTGGCATTAGACGTCATGGGCGAGTTGGAAAAATCTTCGTGCTCGTCCATGCCGTTGGTAGCGTCGTATTGGGTGTTTTCCAGTCTCGTGATCAGACGTTCGTCTTCGTCTCCAAATTCTCCTCCCATCAGAGAAGGTTCTCCCACAACCATGACGTCCTGTAACGGTGAATTAATGAATTAATCTTTTATTCATTCATATTAAAAGAAAAACCATTAGGCCACGAAACGCAAATTTTCTAATTCTCATAAATAAGAATGCGAGCTTGAGGATAATAAAATTATTTTATTATTTTCCTACCCCCTCTTTCTTTTGGTTCCCTGTTCGATTTAATGTATAGAACAGGGTATATACATTTATTTGTTAAAACTAGGGTTCTAAATGTTTTGTTTTTTTGTTTTTTTTTTTGGGAAAAAAAAAGAAGATATGGGGTTTTTTGGAATCATAGTTAAAACATAAAATGATGTGACGCGCTTGGAAATTGAAGGCCCACGCGCTTATGAGAATCGTAAAATTAATGCTTCATTCCCAAAATTCGGTTTTAGTTTCCCCCATTATTCCTGAAGAGCCAAGGTAGCATTAAAAAACGCTGAATCTGACCCCCTTTTTTTTTTTGCTCATCGGTGAACGCTCGTTAAATCTCCCTTATTAGTTGAGCTGGGATGAATGAGCAGTAATTAAGACCCCCAGTGTCACCCCCGGCACTTACCAATAACTTTACACCTCGGACAGAACGATGATTAGGCAAAGAATTAATACATTCTACCTGGGAAGCGAGCGAGAAATTTTGGGGTCCAGGAGACATTTTCTTCTTTGGTCCAGGAATGCTGTTGGTGTTGGCGTTGTTTCCAGCGTTACTGTTGTTACCACTAGCAGACGACTTCCGTTTCCGCCTTTTACTGGGAGGGCGTTGGGATTCTAGAATAATTTAACAACACACATTAGCTGATGCGAAACTCATTTAAAAATATATATTTTATCTAATATAATTCGAAGAAAAAAAAACAAAAACTTTGCGATAGAATTTTCACTTCGTTGTCTCTTGCCCATGCAGTAATGCATTATTTTGTGTGTGAACATTTTCAATCTGAACATAAAATTTTGCTCATGGCGCAATCTAGTTACCGGATTGGTAATTTGTGATTTTGAAGAAGAGAAGTGGATCCTGCATGTTTAATTCGAGGGAGCAATAAGGGAGATAATCTGGTCTTTCACGAAAAGCAATCGCCAAGAGATCTGAAAGGCGGACACTCTTGGTTACTGCCATTGGTGGATTATTCTAATAGGACGTTTATTCATTAAGACAAAGTCCTTTCGACAAGTGCGGGATCGGCCCTCTCTGATCTGCGAACGGTTTTGCCGTCTGTATTTCAACATTTACTCATTATATATTCTACTAGTAGAATTAAATAAAATATAACAAAACAAAGAGTGTGAATTTTGCAACATTCCCCTGGTTTAATTATTAGATTCGCAAACCTGTAGTAGGGGCTACCCTCTCTCAGCAATAATTCATCAGATATTATAAGCAGTTTTTTGGCTAGACGACGAGCGAACTAACCGATTCAACTGCGTCATAACTTGCTGAATAAGGTTGTTAAATACCATAACGGTATGGAATCTTGAAAATTCAGTTACGTATATATTTTTTAAAAGCACAACATTATGCCTATGAACGTAAAAATAATACATTTTGTGAAGCGAAAAATCGTATACTGCGTTCTTTACTCTATATGTTGAAACATATCAGCAGTATATTAAAATTATTGACGAGTCTAACTGGGACCCACGAACAAGAAAACCCCGGTACTTGGGGGCCCGTTGACACCCCGGTAAATCTGCCTTTGATTCCTGTGAGAAAATTGCATTATGAAGAGTGTAAAAAAATCTTTCAATGTTACCGTGAAAGTGATTATTATTAATTTTCATGCAAGAAAAACCCTGTTAGTAAAAGGAAAAAAGTGTGTTATATCGAGATCAATATTAATTTTATATAATAAAAAAAAAACCACCACCACACGAGTGCAACAGAGACACCAGTGGAGGGGGTCACTGTACTGGGTTCTTGCAGGTTGGTTAAACGTACCTACATCAGAAGTTGGGATACCGTTAGGTTGACCGCTATGGGGACCTACAGTAACCAAAACCAAACAAAAAGAAAAAGTAAACGACACTGACAAATTAAATTAAACAAAAGCAGTTAGTTTAAAAAATAGAGTATTTTGCGTGTTTTTTTTTTAAACCTTCAAGCAAAATACAAGTTCAATAAAATAAAATAAAAAACAATTTTTGTGTAAAACAAGTCGGGAAATTAATTTTGGCCAATGGTTAATTTTCGTGCAGTGTGTTAAGTCAGACTGCAATTTAGGCTTCCGAAAAGCCCACAAAATAACAGAAAAGCGTTGGTATCAGAGATTTTATCTTCACAATTCGTATAAAAAAATGTATATAGATACAATTCTTTATGATTATTTAATTCGCTTTTCCAGAAAATGCCACGTAGGTATATCAACACCCATGACACCACCATGTCGAAAACAATAAACCGAATTAACTGCTTTCGAATCTGGACCCTTTTTTTAAAAGCTTGGTTGAAGGTGGGTTCAAAAAAATACGCCAACACTTAGCAGGAGATTTTTTTTTCTACAAAAAAAAAATAAAAAAAGTTTAAAAGCATTTTAAAAGAGGGAGAAAGAGGCTTATTCCTCGTAAATTACGTATTAGTTGTTAATTTCCAACACCTAATTAGTTAAGACTACATAAAATAATTTTTCATGCCAATAATACGACTACAAAATTAAAAACTAAACATATTTAATTTTTAAATTAAAACTAATTCATCTAACAGCAATGCCAACTTAAGAGAACTGGAATGAAAGTAAAAAAAAAATAAATAAATGAATGAATGAACGCCTACCAAGGAAGGGATACACTGCATTGCAAGTTACTGCCTTACCTGGCGGTGCAACCATTCGTTGCCACTTTTGGAACAGGGTAGTTTTGAGGCAGTCTCGAGGGCTGAGAGAATACGCTTTGTGTCTGGACATCAGCTCCTGCATCGGTTCCAAGATAACACAGAGCTGGAATTTAAAAAAAAAATATTTGTAAGCGTAACATACATTATCCGCGCACATTATTCCGTGATGGTGTTAATGAAAGTGTCCAGGGGGGAAATAGAACCTTCAAAATCATAGAAAAGCCGCACTTATTAAATAATACCGTATCTACGCTGTTAACTCGCTATTTGGGATTTCGTCACTCTCATGACACAGTTGCGTAAGTGGTAGATACGCAACTGTGGTTCTGTAAATGTTTCTAATGTCCTAAGCTTCACACTAACTTATACTTTGCCATAGTCGCCTTTCTGATCGGACAAAAGTAACAATATTCGTGCCGATTTACTTCACGTAAAACCTGCATTTTTAACGGGCACTTGAAAGTTAAACTGTATTTTCCCCGCAAATGTAAAAAAAAACAGATACGCAACTGTGGCATAGCGGCTACGATTTGTCGTATTGGGTCCTCACTTTCACGGAATTCATACGAGGCCTTTTATATAGGTTTGGTGCGTCTCGTAATGCATGGTGGTCGAGTGATTTAGCGCTTGCCTCGTTTTCGCGGCGGAAAACCAGGACAACTCCACTCCAGGACAGCTATGTGGGCTTTAACTCTCCGGAAAAGCGCGCTGCCCCTTCGGGGGTAATCCCTAACGCCCTACCAGCAGATTATTCACATCTAGGACACCGGCTTTAGGCGATATGAGTGTAGAATAAAAAAATTGCTACGACAAAGCAGTGTTGGAATGGTTAGCAACCCAGCTCATTCTACATCTTCGTGAAGAAAAAGACTTACCCTTAAATAGTTGAGGGTGAAATTCGTCAGCCCCTGCCTCGTTATATTCTTTGACAACTGGTCTAACATGGTCGGATCCTATTGAAAACAAACACGTTAAAGATTTAATAAATATTATTTCAAGAATCATTTCCTTGCACTCTTTCACTGGAGCAGCAATCGAAATGAAAATGACGTAATTCTTCATTGGCTAATTGGCTCGCTGAGAAAAATGTAAAAGAAATAACGTCACACGACGCAAATCATTAGGCCCTACGTCGTCTATGTAAGAAAAACGACGTAGAAATTGTTGCAACTGGAAATTAGTTATCCCTTGCAGAAGAGTTGAGAACTTACGTGATGGGGAACGGAACCCCACGTCTATCGCAAAGTGTCAGATTGCTCCATCTCAATCTGACGGAGCCATTACAATTAAAATTGGAGTTGGTGGTCGAGTGGTTTAGCGCACTCTCGCGTCTCGACCCGGTTTTCGCGGAGTAAAACCCGGCCAACTCCACTCCGAGACAGTTTAGTTACTCGGGTTACCGTCCGGAAAAGCGCTGCCCCTTTGGGGGCAATTCCCACCGCCAACAGGGCGTCGGCTTTAAGGGGTATCTGGGTTTGGATATAAAAAAAAAATGGTTCTTTTACCTGCATAGCTATCACACTTCGTGGTATAAGCTCTTTGTGTGCTCGGGTAGCGAAATGCCAAGATTTTATCCTCATCAGATCGTCGAATGTGAATTCCAGGATGAGTCTGCCGTCGGTGCATACCTGCGTCAACTGACAATATATTAGTTGTTCATTTCAGGGATTCTGTTGTTACAACAAGTCACAGTTCACACAAGTGACGGATATTTTACAAAACCACTCAGAATATTATTTTTTTCAATTTTGTCGAGAAAATGACGGCGCAGCAAACCACAAATATATCCCGGTAAATATAGTACTCTACTTGCAATTCTTAAATAGACAAGCAGAGTTTCAACCTCACACTCTTGAGGCGTTAGAATCCGTTTTTATTTTTTGAGGTACTGTAGCTCAGATTGTACGGACTAATTCTACAGAATTCGAACCAACCTGATTTTTAGAGTGTTGGCCGAAGCTAAGAATGGTTATGCCGTAAAATCGATTCGGTCATCGCTTATGGTGCGGTCAATTTGCGTTAAATTTTTACAGTTTAGCATTCGTCTGAACAGAAATTTTGAGCTCTAAAAATTAAACTTGTTAAAAATGTTGGTATTCTTTAGTATCATAGTGGTACGTCCACAACACCTATTAATATTATTGCAACAACCTGATCTATTGTATATTAACGTAGGCTACATAGTTGTAAAATGGATATAAATAGTCATGTACTAAAGACATAAATTACGATCCAATTGATTGGATAAATTTTTGTTTATCATAAATGAACACATAGGGATTACATGCAGATGATGTAGTTAAAAAGAATAATGAATTTCCATTTGATGTTGACAGATAAACTAAATACAAAATACCTCCGAGATGCACTGTATAATATATACCCTGCACCCAGGAGGATGAACTGCACGTGTGGGAACAATGCAGCTGCACTTCAGGTTCAAAAATCTCGATTTTCTTCAGGAATAATTTACTTAAATTAATTGGTCACGCTGCAAAGCTACGAATATTGTCGGAATTGAAATACGATCAATCATATTTTTATCAGTGATAAATTATTTCTTCAATGAGACGCGTAATCGACAAGAGTTCCATAAAAAAGAAAATCTGAGCGGGAGATAAAGGAAACAATGGCGGGAGTAAATACCGCGTAATTATTGCTTATAATTTGTTTTCTAATCATGGAATCATAAATTCATTATAACGCCAATACCTGGTGTAATACCGTACTACTACAATAATATTTTCTTGTCAGTCAAGTCGACGGGAAGACAAATTTTGCTAGGATAGAATATTTCCAATGGTTTTCAACTACGCGGAATATCAAACGAAAGCTCTCCTAGCTGTCGTCTTACCACTAACTTTCTCAGTCACTGTCTGGGAATCTTCGAAACCAATAAATAGGTATCCAGAATGTAAAAATGTGTCTGAGAGTCGTTTTGTTGAGAAATTCCAGTCTAACGTGAAGAAGGTAAATTACTGCGAATCCGACGATGGCAACATCGGATGTCGTCGACTAATGCAAGGGGATTTCGTACGTAACGCTATGGTTTTTCGGTGGAGCGAAATTTTTATGTTTTTCCAGCTCTCTCGATTTAAGGGAATATAAGCTATATAGATAGAAAACGAACGAGAAAGATAAAAGAGGACATACAAACATGTTCGGCTACATTGTACTATATACATATAACTCACAAACTTTTCTACAGTCACTCCCGAACCCTCTCCCCATGTTCAGATACCCGGGATTGGCTTGTATGTTCCTAGCGTTCAGTTCTCTAACATACGCTCTCACGTGGTTGCTTTCTATATCGCTCCTAGCTAGCACATCCTTCCCCCCTTCATACCCCCTGATACTCCCTACGTAGTCACGTGGTTCTCCCACGCTGCTAACAATCTCGATATAACGTTCTCCCCCAATTTTCTTCTCGAGTTAATTTTTTTTTGAAATGACAGAACCTCCCTTTAAAATAATTTTCTCCGTTTTACTTCCTTTCATTAATTACAGAGATTTCCATTCATAAAGAAGATTCCTTGAACAATCCGCTAAACCGAGGTCTCCGAGGTCTCGTTATAGCGAATCTCGATGCCGAAATGCGCACCGAAATAAGTAAAACAGGATCTAAACTGACAAATTTTAACCCGGATTTTCTGAGTAAAGATCCGGAAGGTGTCTAGGTTGATACGACCGTCGAATTTTTACCGTATCGAAATGTACGTATTATTTAAAAAAAAAATCGTTTCGTCAAAAAAAATTTTTTTTGGCTCCATCCCAACCTCATACGTCGCTAAACCTGGACGGTAACTATAGCAACCTGATCAATATACTCTTGTTGCCATTACGAGCTAACTATAAAGAACGGAGAGAGAGAGGGAACGCATATACGAGAGGTGGTTGGGTCTAAGAGTTTAGTTTTCGAAGGAACTTTGTTGGAGACGATGTTGTATAGTACGTATAAAGCATTAAGCCGAATGTCTTATTGCATAAGCTATAGCACACCGCGCCGCCTAGAAATTTCGTGGGTTTTATATAATATAATTACTCGATATTATGTTCTGTAGAAGAACCAGATGAAAAAAAAAATATATAGAGATAGTATAATATGATTTTACTGAAATAATTACTAATACGTAAATAGTTGGTTGAGATCGAAAAGACATGCGACGCTCGCGTCTTTTTAACAAATGTGACTCACGCACCACATGCAATGCTAAAGAAGACTTTCATGACGAATTCAAATAGATTCAATTGGAATGGTCTGTAAAACAGTCACCTAATAACAACAATTTCACCAGCAGCGCGATCGAGATAGTTTTACATGCGCAATGATAAGGAAGAGTGCTAGCATATTAAGAAAATGATTACGGAGCAAGTTTTATTTTTACCTTGTTTTCAATTCGTATCAATTTTTAGCTTCGTTTGCTGCGCCGTTCTTTCGAACGTGTATCTGACACGAGTATTATTTTATTTTAATTATTTTTGGGGTGCGAGACCAAAAATTTTAGATCAACGGAATCTTTAACAAGTATTGATTAGTGGACATCACGCTCTATAAAACGGCATCCAAGACCCAGTGGAACTAAGCGCGATCTTTTTCCCGCCACTCTCGGAATAGGAAGCGAGCGCGTTATGCGCAGTGTCGGTGGCCGCACACACGTGTCTCACGTAAAAAAAACATCGTTCTAAGAAATGTGCGCAGTCGAAATGTCTCGGCAATGCCCTTCGACAAACATTTTACGAGATGTGAGACGTTGTGTGCGGTCGACAGAGTCCTCCTATCTCCTTATCCCCATTACTCACCTTTGTGAACATTGGTTTTCCATGATGCGTTACCATGGTACATTGGTCGCAGTCCAAGGTGATTGACGTATTGTGGAACGATTCTTTGGGATGTTTGAGATTAAAATATAGGTCCGTCACTCCTCCTTCGAATATACTCCGAAAGTATCTCGGTATCAGCGTCCTGCCGATTGCTGCAATAAACAAAAAATGTATTTATATTTACAAGAAAAAAAAATGAAGGAGATGAGAACTTCCTTGCGTAAGGAAATAGCTAACGGAAGTTCCAACTCTTGTCTACGTTTTCTTCCACTCTTGTTAAATACGTTTTTCTTCTTCCAGAACGCGGAATTTTTTTATATTGAGTATGTTGCGTTGTTTCCGGGTCGCCACTACTTCCATTTACTTTTAAACATTTGTCAATCTCTTAACCTTATGGCACCGTAATTTTGCTTCCTGATCAAAAGCTGAACTGGAACTTGGATAATCAAGCTGAAATTTTTGGCTGGCGGATTGTACGTTGTATTTGCTTCTATCGCACTCGGAAAATAAGTCGGGCGATTTTGTTCTGGTACCAAACATTATATAGGACTTTTCTGCTGTTCTCGTTAAAATAAGTTTTTAACAATATTATTTAGAGCTACAATAGCATCGGTCGCGCTAGCTCTCCACCCGAAGAGCCGAGTTCCAGCCTCGGCGGGAGATAGGCCTACAGTACTTTCCAAAGTTTCTTCTGACCATTTGGAGAAGGAAGTCCGAGTTCGTTTCGATTGCGGGACAGTAAAGAACAAAAGTTCCCCGAATTTTTCCCGGTAATATTTGGGTCCTTTCAGGAGTGGAGCATCCTCATTGGCGGCTATCTAACCAATGAGACAGTTAGGATGGGCGGCTGCCAGCTGGTAAATTTTTAATTCAAAGCCTAAGGAATATCTAGCAATTTCTCAGTTAATCGAGTTGCTATTCGCCCAACTCTTGGTAAATACGAACCAATTGTTGGGCCAAAGAACACCTTTTGACGATGTCAATTTCGCTACAATTTTAGACAAATAATGTATTTAAAATATTTCTCTAATATTTAACTCAACTTGAACAAGCTGTCGAAGTTAATAATTTTCACGAAATCGACACGTTGTTTATTTTGGTGAAATTGCATTAAATTTTTAACAGTACCCTACGCATTCATTCGTCAAATTTCTAAAGGAATATTGAATTCGTCAAAAATTCCTATTCCTTTGGTTTTTGCATCACAAGTGGTCTTCGTGAAGGGAACATTCTTCTGTTGAAACCTAGTAATGACTATGGAGTCTATATTCCAACAGAAGAAAGTTCCCTTCATTTTTGGGTGAGAAATCGTAAGATACGATTATTTTTTCTTTTAACTTACTGTATCGTTTAGGTCCATCTTCTAAGCAAAATGTAAGTGTTAACGTCGCATCGTCTTCGAAGAATTCCGTTGCAAAGGCATCCCACCAGAGGCTATCGCTTTCCTGAAACACATAAAAATGAAATAATTTAGTAAATATGACGAAATTAGGGAAGATGTAGTCAGAGCTGACGTGGAAGAAAACGCTTTGAAACGGAGTAACGTAGAAAAAGGTAGTTATCTAAGTTATTCCGACGACTTGCTGAAAATATTCGAAAGTTTCGATAATTTTTAGAAGCAGTCGTCGGCTCTGCGACTGCGACTATTTTAATTGGTTGATTTTTGTTTTGTTTCGAATCGAGAAATAATAACACGTAACTAGACGAGAAACAGAACACTTAATTACAATATCCTTCAATGTGTTTACAACACACAACGATAAAGAGCAGAATTTTTGGAGTATTTATAACTATTATTTTTTTTACGAGAGATTTAAACACCAATGCATAATTTGATTCGTTATAAAAAAAATTACGGAACCAATTAATTTTTAGATCGCCAATTATATTTTAGAATTTCACGTAAAAAATAATTGGTTCTGTAAAGTTGCGTCAACATTTTTTCGGTTTTAATTCCACACACAATCGTTAAATTTTCTGCGTAATTGAACTAATCTATTTCCCATTCATTACAAGTAATACTAACAAGTAAGTAACTAACGTAAGACAGGAATAAGAACTGGTTTTGATAATAGCATCTGGATTGGTGTTGCGGCATTTTCGACTCCAAATTATTCGTCCATCGATCAATATGATTAAAAATATTTCTTTACGAGGTATTCACTGATATAAAATGTGCAACAGAGTGATTGTATCAATCGATGCTGTAATTCTAAAAGTTCCTCCATTAACTTACTCACTTCCCGAGTTTTCGTTTGTGTATTAAGACAGTTGAAGAAACAAGGGAGAGAGAGAGACGCTATTTTCGAAGAAACGAAAATTCGTAATATTATCTTGTTATCGCTCATTCGCTCATCTTGCGTTGCTTCGCAACCGTCACAGGAATAATTTTCGGAAGAGGCTTTTTCGGTAACAGGGATCGTACCAAAGAAAGAAGACAGTTCTAATAGACTTGGGAGGTAACCTCACCACACGCCTCTTGTCCGTTTCGACGACTTAGGAAAAAAAAACCTACAAATACGAAGTTTTTCTCAAGATCCGCAGATTACTTCTATGGATCTTCCACGCAAGGAAACAAAATTCAAAAAATGCCCCACATAGGTAACATTTCCTATGGTACCGTATGATGGGAAAACAGAACGTATGACTGCCAGTTCCACCGCGAGATACCTGTCTTTCCTTTTTAAAAATTAATATGGTCAAGCGCATATATACCCGGTAAACTTGGTCTCGCGCTCATTTCGATGGGTTAAAACTTAAAACTAGAAAAGGGAGACATTACAAAGTACCAGATAAAGAGATATTATTCTCCAGTTCTCCTTTTTCCATTGGAGTCAATTGCAATTTTTCTACATTACACGGTTACTTCTGGGGGCATTCCGAGGTGGACTTGGCGAATTGTGACCCGCCCATTCAACTCTTGGGCGATTCACCCCCTAAAATTATGCATGCACCGAATATTCGGCAACTATTCGATATTCGGCCAAAAGTACATGTACAGGTATTCAGTATTCGGCCAAATATTTATTGATTTGGCCGAATATCGACTATTTTATAGTCTCGTCTGTGACATAGCCAATCGCCAGTACTAGCGAAGGCAGTACAAGGCTCGACGCATAGTCGTATACCGTAGAATGCCTACGTACTTTACAGATAAGGGAGTGCGCAAAAGTTAGCGATCTGGTTAAAAATGGCTATTCACTGTTCAGTTCCTGTAAATTAAAAGATTGTTGGCTCATTATTTTTTTTTATGAATATATATATAGACTATTTAAAAAAATTGCCGACTCGCAAATCCCATTTTTCACAAAAGCGCGAATTTTCCAATTTTGCGTGTCAAAAAGTAATTTTACCGAAATTGTCTCGAAATGAGAAATCGAATTCTTCAAGAAAAAAACACAGTACCCCAAATCTTCCGCAAAGGCGACCAATCGAGAGGTTTTGGGTTCTTTGTAAAAGACCATGCTCCCAGCATTCCAAAATGTCCCAAGAGACAAAATAATTTGCAGGTTTCAAGAGGGTAAATGAAGGTATATCAGTGCCAGTGGTAAAATTTGTTTTTGACAGGTTCCAGGAAAAAAATTCGTGCTTTTGCGAGTCGACATTTTTTTTAAAACAGACCATACATAATTGGTGAATTCATAAAAAAATGAGCCAAAAATCTTTCGTTATTGACAGGAACTGAATAGTGAATAGCCAGTTCGCTAACTTATGCGCACTCCCTTAGAACACGAGAGTAACAAAAGACAGTTCAGAGTCCAGTTTAGTTACACAATAAGCATTATGATACTGTATAATATGGCGTGTATTCAGCACGGTCAGTACAATAAAGCGATTATCCAGTACAGCTGTTTTAGTGTTTTGCTAACTACCGTATTAAAAGCACATATCTAATTCTGTCAAAATGCAACATATCGCTACAGCGTAAACGCACCCTAAATATTTTACATAGAATCGGCGGGGATCTTGTAGTTCTTTCTCTTGTCTATTATTTGGAGACTTGGGATTGTTCTGTTAGTCCGCAGACTGTCGTGTCGATTGGGGCACGTCAGTGGGGGGGGGGGGGGGGGGGGGGGGGGGGGGGGG
>JAQFYH010000150.1:0-15832 GCA_034694405.1 Scolopendrellopsis subnuda
AAAGGATATTGTGTGCCTCAAATCATAAACTTTGCATTTAAATACAGGAGGTACCAGCTCTCCTCTAAATTTTTTGCTGAGGGATTATACACTTCTATTAATATGTGTAGGATTATTTACATTGCGTAAATTTATATTTATATACACAGTGACGAAACTTATACTGTTCGCAGATTTTTGATGGTCAAGCCCATCAATGAAAAATGCATTGATGGTTTAATTTTTTTTATGGTGCATGGTTTAATTTTTTTTTTCTGGACCCTTTTAAAGATAAATCATTGGAAATTTAATTCAAATTTAACCCTTTTTTTTGGTGCAGCTTTCCCAAATAAATAGAATTTAAAAATGCAGGTGGTTCAAAAGAGGTGTAAAATACTATGTAATACGAAGTAATGTTTCAGACTCTTTCTGAGAAAAGTGTTCAGAAAGCAGTGTTCAGAAGTACAGCTTTTTTATAGCTGCTTTCTTAAATAGGCTACGATATTGAAAATTTATAATCACTGTAAAATGTTTCTGTGTTTTCAGCAGCATGGCAAACAAAATCCAAAGTATTATCTGTTGCAAAGTACGAACAATGAAACACATCTATAAAAACCACGACACAGGATTTTAACAGAAATAATAGGAAAAAAAAATGCTTTAGAAAAATGTCCCTTTTACCTGAGAGATGCCACCTCTGACGGCGTCAAGAAGTTTTGGTGATTTCAGCCCTATGAAACGTGTAATACGTATAATATACGCGGTAACGACATTAACAAGCATGCGCATTATAAAAGCTAACAATGAAATTGCGTTACGACCACTTAAAACGGAGAAAGAGGCAAGTATGAACACTAAAGCAAAGTTAATTGAAACGGAATAGTAATTATTAGCAGTATAGTATATACGCCATAGACGACAGCTATAATATGCTTTAGTTTTTCCTCTTTTTGTTTATATATTATATAGTTATAGAGAGGTACGTATATTAGTTTTGGTCGCGACCATACGATTTTACAGTCCTGGTAAAAACATAAATTTCGTGCGCTGTGTGTGAATTAATTAAAATACTTTGTCGCTTTTTTTAAATTTTTTTTTTCAAATGGTTAATATGAAACTATTTTTCAAAATAAAACTGAACTGTAATGTCATATTGAAAGATGCTGATACGTGTTTAAAATTCTCGCAGAACTACGTGTAAAAAAAATGACATTTCAATCGTCTTCTTTTTCTGCAACGTCACAGGTGATGGTTGTCTCAGGATAATTATTTTACGAACTATACTCGAACATTACGACGCAAATCTCTCTCTGTAAGAAAGAATAATGACAAATGCAAAATTTTGTACATCGGACTTATTTTTTGGATGGGATATAGTGATTTAACCGGTAAAACCGCCCAATATAATTTTTGCATTTCTCGTATTATTTCTTGGTACCAAATCATTAAAATGTCGGTGTCATTCAATGGTTTTTTTAAATTTTTGGCTGAAAATCATGCGCAATTAGACAGATCAGGTCGGATTGAATAATATTGTTTCACCTGATAATATTTTTCAATATAAATGTTTTACAATGATAGTACAAACATGGAGAACCACTTAGGAACAGTTTCTTCTCGTACGAAATAAACGCTTTATAAAAAAAAACAAGAAGACGGTATGTTATATCAATAACTGCAACAGTATAACAACTCTTCTTGGCCCAGATCTTCATAAATCCATAAAATGGAGCTTCACCCTTTTAAAATTCTCCTTCTTTTATAAAGAGGACTTTTGTTTTTCTTTTTAACATTAAGTTATAATATAATGTACAAAGCCACATATCTAAATCAAACAATGCTGTACAATCTACGCCAAATAAAAAAGCGATTATCTCTCAAAAAAAAAACATGCTCACCTAATTTTTTTTTCAATGTTTTAACGTATTTTATGGTGTACATGTCTTTTTTTTCCGTATACATACATTCGAAAGCACAGGGGATGTTTTAACTATCCCATTTAATTCATACGTATATTATTAACGCCTCTTCCTTCTTACTAAGGCAAGCCTCCATTTCTATCCTTCTCTTAAGTGAGCTATATTACTCCTTAGCTACCTTTTGGCCATAATAGTCCGTAATATTGGCATCATTACCCTCATAATCTCGCTTTATAAAAGAAAAAACATAGTAAAAACACTTCAAACATCTTCTGATCTCATGTACACCTTTTCTTTTCTTTTTTTTTAAAGTTTTTCAATAAATTGTCAAGTTTTCTTCTGTTTTACATTCTTTTTCTCACTTTTTCCTTTCACATCGCATTCTATTTTTTTCCACAAGCAGCCAGCAATTTCCCGCGCAAACAGCAGACAAACAAATTTTAACAAGCAGTTTTGAATTTGCACAGTATTATATTATTTTTAGACAGCTAAGGTTTAAAAAATACGACACATTATTTTTTTACGTTTTTTTTTTATCCAACCTTTTTTTTTATTCTTTAAAGAATTTATACTAAATATTATATGTCCATATTCTTATTAGATAAAAAAAAAATTAAAAGTTGCATCGCTATCGTTTTATGATCTTGATTATTTATTTATTTATTTTTTTGAAGAAAAAAATCTAAATATTTACTACATTTTAAAAATAAATTTATTTAAAAAATTATGTCCTGTTGAGAAAAATCTACGTAATGTTTTATTTTGTAAAGATCATGCATTTGTTTCAGCTTCTTAACTAAATAAGAGCAAATTATTATGCATTACGATAGCAATTGCAGGAACATAGTTTGTCAAATTGTACTGTAGAAGTGCCCTTTTTCGTGGTTTCCAATGTTATTTAACTATTTTTATTAGGCTAATAAGAATATAAGAAATTCTAAATCTCGTTAGTTTCTAATATTTTGAACATAAATACTGGCAACACTGCTTGTAACACGTTGACAGTAATGATAATAATAGTAATAATAATAATAATAATGAGAATAATAAAAAGGCCTTAACAGAACCTTGAAAATCATCTGTATTTACTTGATATAGAAATCACAGTTGAGCTCATAATGCCGGGATCATTTGTAAGAATGTGAATACAGCGCCAGGAAGGTGGGTTGAACACCCCACAGTTGTATATTTACACGCATGACCTGACTGACTATGTTACATAGTCATAAAAGATCTTATATAATCCATAAATAAATAAATAAAATTGAACTGTTTGCTGAGCTTTCCGTTGATCGCAACAATAACTTATATCGAAATTCATAAATCAACTACAATAGAGAGAGAAATGCGAACGGTCTCTTCTAATATAACGAGTAACGTACTATTATAAAAAGTGCTTTTAGGAAATGCATCAATTCTAAAGATTTTTTTACAAAGGTATGTCTCCCGTTTGTTACCGTAGTTTTTAATTTTGAAAATAATCATTATTCAAGCTCAATCTACCAGTCCAAAAATTTACACACTGAACAAAATTGAAAGAAATCTGTACTATTATGTTCTGCCGGGATATGAGGGAAATTGAACAGATTTGATCCATTCCATTTAAGTATATCGAAAATAAATTAAATGCATATTAAAAAATAGATAATTTACTCGTTATTTACAAGACTGAAGCCCAACTTAAATTTCTAACCAAACAGAAAAAATTCAATGCTCTGAAAGGATACGTATCTTTGGTGGCAGGAAAAAAACCGTAAAAAAAATCTACATCAATGTAAAAACTACAATGATTTTAAAAATGTTGCCTCGTTAACAATGCTTGGATACTTTTTAGTAGATCATTTCATGCTCGCTGTTTATTTGTAATTCTAATTATTACAATAGATAATAATATAAGATGGATACGTGATTGTCAAAATATGGATTCTAAATACTCGTAACTTTGGAATTATTTTTGAGAGAATAATTATACGTTCATATCTAATTCTTAAAATACTTCTCCATGTTTAAAAAAGACGTTCCATATTGATGTTACAGCTACTATATTATAATAACGAAGAAATAACAGTTTTACATGAAAATAACGTATATTTTTTAACACGATCAATATACGGAAAAAAGTGATGTTAAAACGGAAAGTGAAACAATTGGATCTCCTATTTAAAAACGATTATACGATAGTAGCGGTTTTAGCTTTTTATAAATTAAACGGTTTAATACTCGATACAGGTATTTTAATGAATTGAAATATTCGAATATTTGGCAAATCTTGGAGATCGATAAAATTATAGCCTAAGCGGCCCGCGCCTTTTTGGTGACCCACATACATCCTTTCGTTTCCAGCGTTTTGTTTTTCCCCTTTGCCACCATTTCCCCACATATAGTGCAGCTACCTAACTGTATTGTACCTCATATTCCTGCTCTTCAAAACGAGTTTACAGCGAGCAGCGTAGCAAAGAATAAAATTGAGTTAATTCATTCTACGAGTACAAAACGAAATGAGTGCTCGACGTAAGAAAATTAATAATAATAATAATAAATAATGTACTATCACATATTTCAACGCGATAGTATTTTATATAACTAGAACCGCAACTATGTATAATTTTTTTAGAACACTGAGTTGTACGTATATTATATTATATAATACAATCTTGGACGCTTTTTTAAAAAAAAGTGTTAACACCGAGTATTTTTTATACTGAAATATCTACTATATTCTTTTTTTAATGAATATATACGTATTAAGAGATGATGATTAAAACCTCGACATGTACGACGAATCGACAATGATGCCAAAAATGTATAACAAAAAGCAAAAAGGATACTTTTGGGACTTTTTTTTATCCTTTGTCTAAATAAACTACAATGTGCCATAAAATTGGAGTTTTAAACAACTTTTACGTATATAATATTTGGATATCGGCTGGAACTATATCCGCCATTAACTTTGTACCATATTGACGCCAGTATTATTTTGCGGAAAGTTTGTACTAAAAATGGCGGACAACCATCGACTTGATATTCAACCTTTCAATGAAGAACTTTTTTTTTTTTTCCAGCTTCAAAAAACTTTATAAAAAAAAAATGAATGCATTGTATACTATAGTTAAAACTCCATTTTTATTTGCAATTAATTTAAACGCGGGATTAACGTATTTTAATATTACCGTATTTCACTTTAACATAGAAAACACTTTAGGTTTGGGCAAGAAGTGATGCAGAACTCAGCGCATCTTTGTGGCCATGGTGATGGTCACTGGCATGTTGGGAGAGATTTTTGGGAAGAGGAGAGCTCGGAGAATCTAACGAGAGCCGAGGCTGTAAACTGCTGCTCTTACTTCCAGAACTGTGATGATCGCTCTTGTGGAGTGACTTGGATTCCTCTGCTCGCATCTTCTCCTTTTCCGCCTGCTCGCGACGGGCCTGTTCGTTTATCTCCTTGACCGCTCGAAGTTCCTTCTTAAGCTTCATTCTCCTGTTCTGGAACCAGATTTTGATCTGTCTTTCCGTCAGACAGAGCGCGTGAGCAATCTCGATGCGGCGACGCCGCGTGAGGTAATGGTTGAAGTGGAACTCCTTTTCGAGCTCCAACGTCTGAAACCTGGTGTACGTTTGACGACCGCGACGTCTTGGGCACCCATTGGGTCCTGTATAAGAGTAAAAGAATAAATATAAATTAGATAATCATTCTTAATGTTTCTTCAAATTCGGCCCAGCAGGACCCACTTTGTTTCCTGGTGAGATTAAGCTCAAACGCTAAAGCTCATCAAGAAATGAATGGACGGAATTGGCCCGGAAACCTGCTAATACAAAGAAAGACAGAAAATAATTAAAACAGAAAACAGCATAAAAATCATGCATTTATTAGCATGATTATTAAACGGTGTTTAACTATTATCACACGAATGCCAATACCCCATTCATAAACAAAGATGTATGAGTGCAAGCACAGCCTGTGCTTGCACTCAATCCTTTTTTTTTATAAACTGTAACCCACATTTTTCCTCCATCATTCAGTGGGGGCAGGGTGGATGCATGTGCTATCCTCATTCTTTAATAATGCAAAAAATTTAATCTGCGTAAATCCTGAGCAATTTTTATAATGACGTTACATAAAATTTATTGGTTTAGTGGTTATTGATGGTTACTGTAGGTCCACGTTGGTTCAGTGTACCCAGCTCAATTTAATTACTAACTTAACTGTTTCATGGTGGAAATCAAAACCTTCATTGATAATCAGCTACGATGATTCGAACCAGGATATCTTTATGAGATTTCTGAACTTGCATTGTGAGTATTCTATTGGCCAATTTTCATGTTGGCGGACATTTCTTCCTTTTCTGTGGTTCGACCATAATTTTTACGCAACGTTTGCATGAAAGTGCAGTAGTTTGATATCATTGGAAAAGTTCCATCTAATGCTGTCTTGTTATTACAACAATCAGTTTTTTAGATGAATATTACATTCTTGCAAATTGTATTAGTTCTTGCATATGATCTGCGTAAGAAATATTTATACCGAGTAATACACGAGCTATTTTCACATCATAATTCATAATCATTTTTATCATGAGCAGCTATAGGGACAGAAGCGAGGGACGTACAGAGTAAATGTGCCCATCCTTCCGTCAGCTCTCTCTATTGTTTTTCAGCATTATATAACGCCTTTCTGTAACGCCTTTAATTGCTTCATCATTTATCATACAGTATGAGCTGCCAATTTTGAAATGAACAGGAATGTAGATTAACAAAAGGCTCTAAAACAGTAAAATAATGTGCACTTTTTGGTGCGCATAGTTTTTCATTATCTTCCATATACAATTCTATTCATTTAGACACTGCTAGAAATGACGTAATCGATTGATGCAAGGTATAATAAGTTAATTAAATATATATTTATAGCCCTTCAAGGTTATTTATTCTAATAATGTAGTTGCAATTTACGTATATGAGACTTCTCTAAACTCCGTCATGCTGAGGTTAACCTTGTAGTTCTGGTATCCAGCATACAGTATTTTAATATACCCAGCAATGCAGAGATGAACAAAATTGATGAGACCGAACTAAACTAATGTAATGTTTGTTTTTTTTTTCTCTTCTTCTTTTCGTTCTTTTAAAAAAATGCAAAGAAGCTAAGAAAAGCAAAAAACGAGTTCGGAGATAATCAATCCCATCTCTTCTGCACTCGTAAACACACTGTTCCTTATTTCTGCATAAATTTCCTATTGAAGCAAAAGAGGAAAAAAAAAACTCTGCGCGAAACTAGCTGCTGACTTGTTTACTGCAAAGCTATGGAAATCATTGGGTTTTCTCGAAACATATGAGAGGGAGCGAAAACAAAAAGGTGTTCTAATTAATGCAAAGTTTACTGAGAGGAAAGAAACCTCATCAGGTACGGAGAACCGCATTTCATGAGGCGCAGTATGATATGGTCTTGTAACTTGGTGGAGGTACACGCGGGGTAAAAAATTTCCAATTCCATTGATGATACATATAAATGGCAAGAAATGAGCAAGTGCGGTCATTAGAAACTAGCTGCTGTGTGCATATAGTTAGTATAGACTCGTGCATGGTTGAAAGAGTATAGATTATATATGTTGTGTTGCAGCAAGAGGGAACAGCATGCAGCAGCAGAATACCTCATTGATTTTAGAAAAGATCGTATTACTCGTGTTTCTGCATGGAAGAGACAAGTTGGTGGTCGCCATAAAACAAATTTCACGGTCTTCTTGTTCAAGATCTAATTGAAACTCTAGCCGTGCGGATCCGAAGCCGTAGATTCTGCGGGGGAAAAGAAGAAAGAGGGGGGGGGGGGGTATCAAAAGGAAAAGGACGCTTTTCCCATTGCCTATTCTCTCTCTCTAATTCTGCCTTATTTACTATCGATGCTTTTCTGGGCTCGCTGCGAAGAGGATTAAGAATTTATTGATCGTATTCTGTGTGTCTAATCTTTCTCTGACGCTATATATACATTTGTTAGGCCTACACACACACAAGAATGGAAAAACTGAGATGGAAGATGGCGAGATGCAGAAGGGACTGCGTCCTCCTATATAATAAGTCGCAGCAGAAAACTCCAATAATTTATACGACTGATGCCGTTTACTTAAATAACCGAACTCTTGGCCTTTGACCGGTTATATAAAAAAATAACAATGTTGCGAAGTTGCATGTTTAATAATGTTGCGTGTGGAGGGGTGGGAAAGGGGGCGCTTGCTCCCCCCCCCCCCGGATTTTGGGTGGAAGGGGTGGATGTATATCGAAAACCTATAACCCTTTGCTGTAATTTTAAAAAAAATATGCCTTTGCCTCCTCCCCCTAGAAAATTTTGCCCTTCCCCTCCCTTGAAAATATTCTGCCGACGCCCACCATGGTACATCTTACATGTTAGGAGCAGGGTCCTATTTGTATGTTTCTTGTTGAATACTTGAATCAAATCTGTAGTCAATTAAACCAGTCTTCATATCATCAATACGTAGAAAAATAAACTAAATATTGTTTTCATTTTTTTGTTTGCAGGTTTTTCCATGCAAGCGACCCATCTGAATTCGTGCAGCAAAGTGGAAAAGTCTGCTCTTCGAGGTCACAACGATTACATTATCATCATCATTCACCAAATGTACGAAGTTATTTTATTTGTTTTCGAAATAATATTAGATGCCCATACTTTATTTCTAACTTGCAAGCACACTTTCTAACATTAGCCATTAAATCGCCTGTCAATCGTCAATACCGCATGATCAACGCAATTTTTTGGCAGCAATTTCGAGTTATGCACTATGCAAGCTTACGCAACTTTCTCAGAAAAGGTGTTGGCGTACTGCGACCATAGGTAAACTACAGTCTGTAAGTGCTGGAGTAGATTCCGACCGGTCGAGCATCAGCTGCAATGCATCATCACTGAACTGTTCTAATAGAAGGACAGAAAGCGCGCGGGGGAATATAGCTTTTTCTCAATCTGAATTCGTTGGAAATTGCTTCATTTCCTTTGTGCTCTACGTCAAAAATAGAAATCGAATGGATTTTCCATGATCCCGCGGAGCTTACTCGTGTGCACACTCGTGATACATCCCAAGTATATAGTAATTATATTTCAGTTATATTCGGGCAGAAATTTCATTTTAAACCCGAATAAAAAAAATCTTTTGTACCATACGGATGAAAATATAATTGTAAGTAAAGAATAGAAATCCTTTAAAAAATACTCCAGAAAAGTACGGTATATTCGGTAATTAAAATGTAAAGATCGTTGCTTCGTAATATGTTCATTGCAGGATGTCTGAACTATTTTTTGCATGTTGATTATTTATGAGACGTTTTAAAATCTGATGTTTTTTAAAAAACTTCCTCATTAGAATTTATTATAAAGATGCCGTATACCCTCGAACACCACCCCAATCGTAAATCAAAGAATTTATTAAAAATAAAAGACATCGTAAAAAATACGATAATAAAACATATTTTGTAAAAAAATATTACGTTAGCACGTTAAAAACTTCAGTGGCGTAACTAACAGGGTATAATGAACCCCTGGCACACAGAGTGTCCAGGACTGGAAGGGACGCCAGGCGATCAGTGTTGAGCTTTTTTTTTTGCTCAACCACTTCTATTTACCAAAAATATTAAAATAGTTAAAATGCAAGGGCGATTTCAATATTATTGTGTCCAGTTACGCCACTGACTAGGATAATCGCAGCAACAACTAAAACTCTTATAATAATTATTATTCCTCCTTAAAAAATATGATCTGATAAAACGCCTCCACAGCTTTGCTATAGGAGGTCTATGACTTTTTCACTTTTGTTTTTCCTTTTTAGTATTCTTTTAATTTTAAGAAATAAAATTAACATTAATTGGACGATAAGATCGAAATCAATTTGAATTTATGTAACGTTTTGATCATCTTACAGAACCTGAGAACATTATGCGCAGATATCTATTACCATTATCAAAATTCAAACCAAGCATGTTCTTAAAAGCAGTTAATCGGGCACTGGTATGTACCCGCCAATATAAAGAGACTCCCAATTTATCTTTATTTCCTAAAATAGGTCATCTATTATGGACTACTGCGACTCCAAGACTATCCATAAACCATTTTGAAAAGGAGGGTAAGAATAAACAAACAAACTGAGAATTGCATAGTGTCGCGGGGACTTGATTCATTTGTGTACAATAGAATGAAATATCACTGTTGTCTAATGGGGAAAGAGGTAAAAGCGTCAGAAATGCATGTAAGGAGCAGCCACGACTTCGTGCTGTCAGGAGATGCTGGATGGGCCCAAAACTGAAGATATGGATCACAAATGTTACGTAGCGGAACCATATGCGTGAATAAAAGCATGAGAAATATGAAATGAGCATGAGAAATGAGATGCTCGAATTACGAGTGCATTTCATTATAAGCCAAATTCAACCAAGACCAGTTTATAACGAGGTATGTATACCGCATGTGCAGATACACAGATTTGAAAAGAATAAACGAAGACATTTACATGAATGCCTAAAAGATTTTTTTCTTTCAAAACCGTTTACACAAGTGCAAGAAGTTTTCAAGTTAGTCGAATCCCTTATTAAAACGCTGCCGTATAAGTTATGATGATAAATGTTCTTTTTTTGTCCGTTCTTACAAAGTGTCAACTGAAGAGCAATGTATCATGTTCCTGTAGGCCTGTATTAGCCACTGGAGTCAACCAGTTAAAGAAAGGATCAGGAAAAGGGAGGGAGAAAACTAAAAGTCCGTCCCTTTCACATTCAACTCTTCTGTAATTTTTTTTTGTAGAAGCCAACTCAACATCCAGACAAACATGCTGTAAGCCCAAAAAAATAAATTATTATAGAAACGTTAGGTTGGTAGCAATTCAAAAGAATTTATAAAAGATATCTAAGGATTCTTGCCTGCAGCAAAATAAAGCTTGTTAAAGAAACTGATAAAAAAAAAGAACTTTCTCTGAATAGTTCGTACGAAGGGTTAGCTCCACCAGTTTAGGGCTAGTCTTTTTATACTCGCACAAACTTGGCGGTTTTTAAAGACACTGTTTATGAACTCCTCTCCAATGCTGTAATTATTTCTCGTAGGTTATTAATATGGTATCAAATAATAGAGTGCATAAATAATTTTTTTTTATATTTAATTATGTCCTCGCAGTTCTAGATTTTTTCCCCATCCACGAGTTGCGAAATGTAAACGAAGAGTTGCGGTCTTAAGTTGCAGTCGATATCTGTAATATTATTTGATATGATTATTGTTAAGCTTTGCCTCTGAAGACATGATAACATGATTTTTAAATGTGCACATTATTATTTAAGCGTCGGTATATAGTAACCGGTATATGTGAGATTTATTTAGGCGACGCGGGACGTTTAAAAAATTTATATGGATAATGTTACACTGCGCATTACCATTTATTCAACATGAGAAAATATACCGTAATAATATTTCCATCTCTGCTGTTATGTGAGTCCATACATATATATGAGATATAGTATATTGTCTTATTATAACTTATACAGTAGATAACTGTCCCTCCCTGTTTGTTGCGGAGACTTTATTTTTGTTCCATTTCTTATTTCATGAATGTAGGAGGAAAGAGAGAGAGAGATTTCTCCAAAACAGAACATTCAGTATAATGGTCGGGAGAAATGCAATGCCATGAACTATGTAAGATATAAGGTACATATTTTACGCAGCAAGTTATCCCCAGGGTATGTACAAGAAATAGTGTATATTACTGCGACAGTTTCGGACTCGCTGAAGCAAGTATATATGGTCTCGAGATATCCCTCTTACATATTGGCCCACCACCCCCTTCCCTCCGCCATTCCTTCCCCCACTCTTCCTAACGTATCGCTCTTTACCCATTTGGGATTTCGGACTGCATGCGGAAATATGTACAGGAGACCCACAAACTGATCAACCAGATTGTTGAAACTATGAATTAAATTTATTTCACGACTTGCAATAAGTTTGGGGGGTATTTGCAGTGCGATACAGCGTTGTGTATCCAGTGTTTGTATAATAATATATACATTTGCGAACGGTGCCAACGTATTACGCTTTAGGGAGCCAAAGTACTTCAACTGTTACCTTTTAATACTGGGTAATTTCACACCGTTTTAAACACGGTTCCAAATGTATTATGTGTGTGTGTTCTTCTTCCCCTTATGTACAACACTGTGCACAGATAACCAATGGTAATTATCTAGCTATTCAATGTATTCTAGGGAGAGAAATTTTTAACTCGTTATATATTTGTGTTATATAATGCTCTAAATAAGTGCATAATGTTTAAGAGCATGTTAAGTGTTCAAAATATAATATAAACATTTTTAAAATGTGGTTATAATATAGATTCATTGTAATCTACTCGGCATTAAATCTTTTTAATTTTGAAATGTCTCCTTACGTATAGGTATAGTATTAAATATGTTTATACAGTATAAGTACAGCGTCTTTAGAACTTACTTAAAAGTAAATTTAAAAAATACGCCAAACGATGATTTACAGCATTTTGGTTAGGAAAAATAATTAACTTATCGCACTTTCTGGATCTTACTCGTTAGTGTACAACAGGGGTGTTTTTAGTGGGATGTTGTGGGTGAAGTGGGTTGTTCTAAACGGGTACTTGCCATGTTTAAAATGGCTTTTTGGGATATTACGACTGCCGAAAGTAGGCTTTTAATGGGAAAAGTAAAAAAGTGGGTTGTTCTAAAATTTCCTTAAAAATACCCCTGGTGTACAAACCGAAATGGTGTGCAGGGCACCTGGTTCAGGGCACCATGCAGGTTTGCTAATCCATCCTTAACTTTATCCACTGATATAGGAAAAATGCCACCAACGCAGACTTATTTCGAGAGCACCACATACGTACTGCGAGCCTGCGAATAAAGGTAGCCTAACACCAAATTCCTTTATAGCGTTTTCATATTTATATACGTATTCCCCGTTTAATCAAAAATTTAGTCCCATTTCACTTAATTCGAAATTCTTCGGCAAGTTCCATCAATAGAGAGTTAGAATAATAAATCAAAACTCGGTTAAAATTAGATGATCTCTTATTATTTTGGTGTCTGTTGGCGGATAACGCATAAAACCCAAAGCAATTTTTTTAGATATAATCAGTCAGTTTCTTCACGTTGCTGCATGCATCATGCTTTTTTTTTCTCCAACGATACCTGCTGGTTCCCAACCGAACAAAAGAATCTGCTAGAGATTGGAGGCAGACACTCCCATCGGTTAGGAAGGCACACGATCAGAATACACAACGCACCATCTCTTGTAGTGAGCACAATGCACAGAATAGAATACCTAATATATGCCTTCTTTGGCTTAGAACCTATACACACAGTATATAAAATAATCAGAAGAGGAGAATATTATTCGTAAGGGCCGTTACCAGAGAAGAATCGAATGTGGAAACTTCGTAAACGTACGAATCGTCCACAAAATTTATAAATATTATTGATTGGTGTAAAAATTCGCATATCCTTGCGCCTTCTCAGCCTTCTCAGTCTAACGAACCTGTTGAGAGTGAGTTTGGAACTCCCCTAAACGGTGCTCTATGAGTAATCACATAATGAAAATCACGGTTCGAACCCGTGACATTGGGAAAACGAGGCGAGTCGGCTATTCGGGCATTTTTACAACCCAAAATCATAATTTCTCTGATGGGAACCGACGCTCTTTTTTACTATAAAACCGCGATTTTAGAGATGAACGGAATATTATATTTTAAAAATCTCATAGCGCATTCCCCCCTTCAGCACGTGGTCGGAGTGTGTAATATGGCTCCTTTTGGGTTTCTATCTGGTTACGGTCCTTTCACGCTTATAAAATAGAACCCTCTTTTAAATGAAAAGCGCGTGTTTGCGTCCTGTTCTTCAAAAATTCCAATGATATTCCAAAAATGTCATTAAGCGCGGCTCGCCGAAACTTGTGAGAAAGATTGGAGGAAAAAGAACGAAGAAACACCATGGTGCAGGGCATTGTTCTGACGAACGTAAATTTATATTATTTTGGTTTTCGTGCAAACCACCCCTTCCCTGTGCTCTGAACAGCCCCTTTCAAGCGTATAGCAGATTTAAATTCCTAAAGTAATTAAATGTTCCTATTCAAAGGAAAACCTATAACGTACGAAAAGTTTAATTATACGGATTTTACAAATAAAATTCTACACCAAAATAACACGAATATTTAAAATTGTTCTGAAAACTTGATGATATTAATCCCGTAAAAATTATTATTGAACTATACCCTATATCTATACTCGGAGTATGAAGCCTCGTTAAAATGTTCATGAATAATGTTACTCCTTGAATCACTCCTTATCCCATTATATACTAAAAAAAAATATTGCCCTTCTTGATCTAAGTTAGGCATGATCAAGAAGGGCAATATTTTTTTAAAGTTTTTCATTCGACCATGAAAAAACAAAAACACATCAAATAAGTAACTAACATGGCCAAAACAACGTCATGATAATGCCCCCAAATATTTGAGACAATTGGGCGGAAGTCATCGTCCGGCAATTTTTTTTCCCGAATTGTCTCACTTCAAAGAATTTCCAGATTTCTTTCGGTACATTTCTTTTATGGATACTCAACTCATCCAATAATATTATTCATTTTGTTACATATTTTCAACTCTTCAATCTTGGACAGGATATTTACATTTTTGATAAACTGGATATTGAACCGTATTTACAGCAAATAATGGACGTGATTTGTTTGTCCCTTTTACTATGGGTAGGATTGGGAGCTCAGTTCAACGTGCAGGTGAAAGATTACCCTCCAGTTCTTTTAAGGAAAATATTTTAAACTTCTCAGGGGCAGAATATCCACTGAACCTGTTACCCGCGTTTTCTGGTGTGATGCAATGTATACCGTACACTATAAGTGCCCTTTCCTACAAAATTCCATACACCCCGCGAAGTGTATACTCCGTATAATGCAGATTTGAAAAAGTAATGAGTATTAAACTTTGTCAAATCTGCATTATACATATAGGTGTGCATTATTATAGTAGCAGTTACTTATTGGATTCTGAACTTTACGAATATAGCCCTAACATCATTACCATTCCAACATGCAACAGCAAAGTTGCATGAAAGTTGAACTCTTTTACATATTAACCCATTACGTACATGACAATTTCATGCTGAAACATCGCCATTACTTTAAGTGGAATTGCAGTTACCCATTTGTTATGTCTCGTGGTATACTCCTTCATGAATTATCCATATAATATATGAAATGTATATGGATGCTGCATGATAGTCTGCGTGATAAATATATGCAACAAGCTTGCTGACAATTAACAAATTAACACGTTATATAATAAAATATCATTATTAGTTCAATATACCACAGTGTATCTCATAAAAAATTACTACACTTCGTACAAGTATAGTACGAACAGACAAAATATTACACATGCTTGTTTTTCTTCGAGTTAAGAACCGCTCCCTTCGCTTTACAGAACGTAATAAATGCCTTGCAAGTGGCAGCTATCGTCATCTCTGAGCTAATACAGTCAGGGGCGGTAATTATTTTACGCACATCACCTATAAAGCCGGTGCCCTAGATGCAAAGCATCTGTTGAGAGGGTGGTGGGAATTCCCTAAAAGCTACATGCTCTATATACAGTCACCCACATAACTGCGGTGTCCGGCCGGGTTTGAACCCGCAATCTTGGGACGACGTGAGCACGATAGCCATCCCCACCACTTACAAGTAATACAACCTAGATATTGGACATACAATATCCATTATGGGGTAAGTTATAGATAATTTTTGATCTAAAACGTTACGTTTTTATTTTCATCGTAGACGAATCCCTCGCATTTACTACCGTTTATTTTGGATTTTAAAAAGAAGGTGCGATGGCGAAGATATAACCAGAGCGCGCAATCTGACCCAAGGTTTGGAATCTT
>JAQFYH010000151.1:0-15814 GCA_034694405.1 Scolopendrellopsis subnuda
TAATTATATGACTAATTCTTTCGCGAGATATAGTCTGGGTAAAAGTCTAAAAGAGATATAAACAACAATGAAGAGTATTTTAATACTATTCATTGTTATCGTGCATATGACAATTTTTGTATCTTTGAAACAAAGTTTATGCTAACTTTATCAATCTCCTGAGAATATCCTAAAGTTTGTGTTCATAAATAGTTCTGAATATAGGGATAGGATATAGGCATATCAATACTTACCGGTACATATGACTGAAATAGAATTATTCATGTGTTTATCGAATGAACTACCCCGGTATATTGACATTGACGAGATACTGACTGATACCAGTCAGTGTCTCAGTCATACCTATACAATATACAGAGGACTGAATAAAAAATGGTGTTCAAATAGCCTATAACCAATGCAACTTAATTCACACGATAATTTTTCAAATTTACATTTCATCAATGCTTCAATATATGTGAAAGGCTGCTGAAGAATGAAAAACCTCTTTTCTAACTTATTACAGGCCTATACAGTAGCATGCATTATAATGACTTGTTTGTTATGGATCATGCATCGACTATAATCGTACAAATATTGTCAGAAAACAAAGAGCTCACAGTTTGCCGAAAAGCATTGTTAACACTTTCGAGATTCATCAAGACTATAGGCACAATTTTCCATTGCTTTATATCTTTTGCGAATATGTAATTTAGATGTATGTGCTAATAATGTGCATAATATTTAATATAGCCTTTGGCATCATGGCTGCAGCGCTACTATTTTGCATGCATTAATAAAACCTGCGTATCAACCCTATTTTCAAAGAGTCTTGTCACTTTACTATAAGGTTTCACGTCTTCGCTTTTAGGATATATAATTACACTAGAAGAAAATTATTATACGCTGGTACCTATACACACTTTCTAAAAATATATACGTGGGAAATTAAATTTCCAGCAAGTTCTAGGTAGTAAAAGTAGACGATCTCACGAAAGTAATTTCTCCTTTGACACCAACATGCCATTATGAAATCTTGTTACGGCACGCAAACATCGAAGCTGATCTACTGGTTAAAACAATAAATTATAAATGTAATTATTATTTTATAAGCAATCTATACAGACTTTTATTAATAAAAACAAGAAAATCACCGTTGAGACTTATAAAATTCCTCCTTCGTCCTGCCAGTGACGGCGCGAAGCAAGGTGGCATCCAAAAGGCGCAACTCTCTTGAAACGGGCTCTGAATCTTCATCGTATCTTTGATTGTTTATTTGGTAACAGCTCACATTTTTTTGGTTCTTCGGCCTGTTTAACTTGTGCTGGAAACACCGCCAAACCTAATATGTCGATGGTACCCTATAAAGAAAACAATTGCCTGCACCTTTTAGGATAAAAACCGGCACTGGCACCTCCACCATGGTCAAGAGCCTTTCGATTTCATGTCTGAAGAGTTTATTATACATAGATTTATAATAAAGGATGGATATTCGCAACGTCATCTATTACCGTATAATAAATATCCCTTAACTCTTCTTTAAAATGATTGTTAATTAAGTCCGAGAAAACAAGATATATCAGTCTGATGCCATTAGATTACTGCTAATTATTTGAAAGGAACCTGCAGCAGACGCGAGAGCGAGCGATACAGAGACTGTTTCGCAAAATTGTTATTGTATTTAGTCGCATCTCCATGGGGAACATCTACTTTTCTTTTAGCTTCTTCTCGTGCACAATCACAGTTCTCCTTTAGAACTAATTAATCCTGTCGGACTGCGGCGAGAATCTTCTATTACAGAGACACTGAAAAAAAAAGAAAAGAAAGAAAACGCAAACATCCGCGTATCTGCACTTCGGGGTTCTTTCTGCTTTTTTCTCTCCATCTTCTTCTTCTTCTTCTTTCTGGATGGAAAGCGAAGATGAATAGCAGCATTCAGCGCAAGTACTCTGTAGCTAACGAACTTAAATAGTGTTCCTTATAATTGCAATAATCTTGCATCTCTTCAATCGATATACGGGTTTAACGGTATAAGCTGATGATGAGTTTCCAATACATCATTTTATTTTACTGCGTTGCCGATCATTTTGACGAAAACAGATGAATCATATTAAAATGGAGATAATTTGTTGAATGGTTTTCAAATTGAGTGCGCGGCGAGAAACTTCTGGTACCTGTAGTGCAACTCTCTTAAACTGCTCCTATAATAGAATCAAATAATGACGCTCTTTGCAAAAAACGTCTATTCGACGAAACTCCTTTCAACATTACAAACGGTAAGCCTGTTCGAATTAAGTTAAACTCTACGCTAACGCTATGCACAAACAATGCAAATAAGGGCAGTAATTATTACTTCTTTTATAACAGGTGTAGCAAATTAATGTTTTTCATATAGTTCAAATTTTAATTAGTAAGTTACTAAGTTTACGTTAAAAGGATGGCAACTCCAGATTTTTAAGAACAATTTCGCAATTCTTTGAATTGAAACTTAGAATTTGAGAGAATATTGCACCCAACAGCGCCATTTTAGTTGAAGAACTCTCTAACTGCACGCCTGCGCATGGTTTTTTTTTATTATAAGGTATACTGCTTATAAACAATACTTCTTCAATTACACTGTATTCTCTGAAGTGTGAGAAAAAAAGAGGGCTTGATTGCCAGCGACTGCAAATGAGGCATCTTCAATCTCCATCTTAGTCCTCGGGCGTGTGCTGCTAGAGAATGTAATTTATAAACATTTTTTACCAACTTCAGGCCTATCCACGAAATTAAACTGCTATATGCAGGTCACAACAACAATTTGCATGTCTACCCCCTTTACTATATATGTTTGAAAATTATTATTCACAATATGTAGTGAAAGAAAAACAATATTTTTTTTTCTTTACGTAGGTTCATTTATGTTAGCCAATTTGCATCCCTAACTCCGTACGTGCATCCAATAACTATGAGCTTAAGTTCTTTCCATATAGTCATCTTTAAACTTCAATATTTTTTCTTATACTGCGAGATGACTCAGCGTTCAACTTGTCATCACGTCGTGTATTTCATCGTGCAGCATGTTGACTCTTTTTTTCATTTCTTCCACGAATAGCATTCAATTAACAATTATTTTTCTTACTCCCTTCGCGTCAGTAATAAAGTCTCGGGAAAGGTGAATAGCCACATACAGCCCCTCTTCGAAAACCAGTATTAATTTTATGATTATACAGACTGTATAATATCCAAGAACATTACTTCCTGAGTAAAAAAAAAAAATAAATCTTGGATTACAACTTCTAAGTTCTCAACTTCAAATTCTTTTTTACGTCAACCCTTGCATTTTTTTGCAAGGCAGATTTCCTAACCAAAAACTTGAACTTCATCGACTCCCTTATCCACATTCTCTTAAGCCACTAGAGGGTGTTAACCTTGGAGACCTGATGCGGATATGGGTACGATCTCAAGAAAAATCTCTGTAGCAAACCAAGAACTTCGAAGAAGTGATTAGTGTTGCGAACCAACGATTCTGGATCTCTTCGATCTCTTCGATTCTGGATCTGTTCGAACCAACGATTCTGGATCTGAATCAATGCACTATGATACGCAGATAAGGCTTAGAATAGTCGGGCCACACCCGATACAACTGAAGTCGATTCAGTTGACTTCAGTTGCATCGTCAACAATGACCTCACGAGGTTCAAAGACTGCACTTTCGGTTTTCTCGATGTTCGGACTGATGCATATCAAGTATACGCATCATAGCGCATAGAACACATTGCGATTTTCATGATCTTTTGATGATGCAAACGGTGATACAAAGGGATTTGAAATGTCATTGGAGGTGTATATGGGATTTTATAACATAATAGAGCGCGCACGCATTGAACATTTTTCTGGTCAATATACTCTTATATTCGATCATATAAAGCAGGTTTCTAGAGATTGCAGCAGCCAACGGAAATTGGATCTTTAATCATGCGTATCTGGCTCAATAGTAGCTGCCTTTAATTACGAATAATTTGCGAGGCGTGAGAGAAAGAGAAGGTTGATCTAACGGCGACGAGGATTTGGGCGTTATATATCGAAAGAGAGGGAATCTGAATACGGCCGTGTGAGAAATTCAAGCGAGAAGCTTGTCAAAGACTTGTTTCGCTTCTTGAAAGTTAAATAAACCGTGTGTAAATTACTTTTCTCTCATGATCGCAAAACTCGCAAAACAGATAAATTACCTTCCCTTTTGGACGTCAGATAAAATTTCCGATTGTGGAAAAACAAAATTATTATCTTCAAGACGCGAAAAACTTGCGGAACTTCACTTTGTTAATTCAAAACATGAACAAATTTATGAGATTCTCTTTGACTCGAATATATATGATATCAACTAACCTCTTCTGCATATATATTTTGTACCAACGCAGAAAATGAAAAATAATATTCTTGAATAATAAGTTTATCTGTCGGACACACGAATAAATATAACTCCAGATATATAACGCATTATTATATAACTCGGTACGTCTTGTCGTGTTAATGTGCCGCATTAATAATGGGATTATGATGTACATCGTATTCGTCGTATTTTATGTGAAGCTTAATGTGCAGAGTGCTCTATAGATGATATAAACTATATGCAGCGTATGCATGGGTATGGTATAATATAATAGCCATACTATTATAACGAAGATAGACATTGCATGGACCTTGCATTAAACAAATTAATCTTGAACTGGATACAGAATTGAGAATTTATTACGAATTACTTTTACCGTGTTATCTTCATTCAATCCAACAGCCAAAACACAAAATACCGTATGCCAGAGCCTATAAACAAAATGGAAGTGATATTTTCCGCGAACATTTCTTTAAAACTGTTTTCTTTACAGTGCAAGCTAAGAATTTAAGATTATAATACCAGCAGTGTGAAGCATGCAGCCTACGATGCCATACGATAACGAATATTGTAAAAAGATGTCTTCTGCAGATATTCTACATGTTTTGGGTTTCAACTATATAAAGCTCTGAGAAGGTTTGGCGTTCTCGCGCAGACCTGTGTGCAAGGGCAAACGTAACGCCATCTTGGGCCGGTTTGAAGGGCTTGGTCTGTTACTTGAAGATGTAATGTGTAGCCTTTCAAAACCGTGGCACAAGATGGCGTTGCGGGCAGACCTGTGTGCAGAATGCCAAACCTTTTCAGCTGACTTTTGCAGCAGGGCCTTTAGTTTCAACAAGCTCTCTAACAGTAACGTCAGATAGTCCATCCCTTGCACATAATTGAACACGACTCCTAAACTGAATAAATCTCATCCATGTACATACCATCATCTTGTCAGTTTAGCTGATCAGCAATGGGAAAAAAGAGAACTCGTTGCTCCAATAAAGTGATTGACATCTACACATCTACACAGAAATTAACAGATTGTTTGGAAGTATCTCGGTGTATGGGGACTGTTAGAGATTACAAACGGAAATATCGTAGGCTTCATATAATTCATGTCGAGTGAGAGAGAGTAACAACCTAATAACACTTCAGTATTATACAGGAAGTGTTGGAAGGCCAAGCGTGCCGAAGGATCTAGTCTCGACTGACAGCAGCAACAGCCTTTCATTCTGCTGAATAAGTTAAAATGGAGTTCAGAAAAAGGTTGTAAATATGAGTTTAATTTAGATTATTATTCCAAAGAACTTCTCTCAATTCAGATAAGATACGTTGATTTTCTTCTATATAAATGGAACAGAGGCAGAGGGTACTCGACTCGTACACAAAACTATGTTCAGAAAAATTGAGCATTGAATAGAAAATTAAGTTAGAAGGCTTTCTCTAAAAGGCAAAAAGCTTCATATTAAAACAGATGATTTTAAGAATAGCCGATAACAGACGAAACTATCCAGCAGCTAAAACTCGGTTAATTTTAGAACAGAGAAAGGTACTATCCCATAATATGGAGCATATGGTGTTTTTATTTCGAATCAAACCTTATCTTGTAGCCAAAACATAACGTGTTTATAACTTTATAATATCATATGTCACTCTGTAAGCATAACATGCCGTAGCCAATAGGTGGCAGAAGGCAGAAAAATTGCGATATATAGGCATACCTGCAAACTGGTACAAGCTTTGCAACTACCTTGCGTGCACTGAATCTGATAAACGAGGCCTATGACAATTATTTTGGGTTATTATTCCAGTGGTTGCGTGCCTCAATATAAAACAGGATGCGACACTTTTTTTTAGACATCTTCTCTGCACTACAAGGTTTATTTAACTCTGTAACATTTTATATACAGACACTTATCCAGCAGTTTCAGCATTATTAGTGAAAATAAATTACCGTTTTGTATAAATTGAAATAAAACGAAAATTAAATAGTTGCCGAATTTTTCCACTCAAATAAAGTAGGTTAAGTGTATAATCCCTTCGTCAAAGGACCTAACAGCTAAAATTCCGCAAAAATGTTCGGCAAATTTCCCAAAGCGTGTATAGAAACTAATAAAACTTGTATGTTTCTGCATTGACCTGTAATATACCGCCTTCGGATTATAGGCTCTGATGATGGCAGCTCCAACTGTTTTCATCGTGTCCTGCTGCTCTTTGGAAAATTGCAGTAGGAGACGCCTAACGCTGCAGTGTATATAACGGTATTAACGCGGAGAATATTACGGACCCAGTATAACTCCCTTCTAATCGTTTATAAAGCAGAGAGAACTGAAATTAAGCGAATCTACGTCCTATAAATAAAATCCAAAATGCATTTAGTGGGATTTTCTATAACGAAGTTGAGATAAGCACAATGAAATTTATGATCTGGCTATCTATAGGCACATTGCCGTTGTATATATATACCATATAAAAAGTACATATAGTCCAAGATTATATTCTATATAATGATTCCCTAATGAATGCAAGTTATATGCTGGTTGCACTTTTCTTGCAGAAATGAAGGATTGTCTCCCAAAAGATTTCACGGGTGCTTGAAATTTATCGGGAGTTATCTGTTTATCTTTTTTAGTTTCCTATTTCTTTTAATACAATTATGATGCGCCGTCTAAAACGGTCTTCCGTTTCGTGGCGAAACTTAATTGCGAAAATTCGTCATGCTTACCACAATAATGTAGAGAATATTAAAAAAAAGTTGTTGAGCTATGAATTATCCGGTTTGTCACGTCTCCGATATGAAACCCCTTTTCCTGCGTAGAATAATTTGACTTTCTCTCCCTAATTTATTTGAACAAGGATATATATCTGGAAACCGCCATTTCTGACTCTGAGAAATGGCCATACTCCGTGCATTGTTAAGTGAATTAGCCGACGGATAATTTTCAAAAACGAGATTAAAGCCGCGCAAAGACCATGGTCCATATTCCTAATGAGAAGTTCTTGCACAGCAGCGAACACCCAGACATGTAATGAAGATTAAGATGGCTGAAACGCGGTAGTTATAGGGTTTTCAATGCATATCTGCATTAGGGCACCCGGCACGAGGTGTGTAATGACCTAATATGTACTAGGTATAGCTTACAAACTTTTACACAGCAGCAAAGTTGGGATAAAGGTATTATGCAGTGTATAAACAAAGTACCCGATCTCGATGCACGTTATTACAAAATTGCTGAACTTTCTAATTGATTATTGTAATAACGTGTACGTACGTTACTAACCGTTTTGAAACTAAAATGTTGTTTGCGGTGAGGCTGAGGATACAATAGGTTTACTAGCCTAGATATGATTGATTATAATGTTTGAAAATTTTGTGATATTATAGTTTTAATCAAGGAGGTAAAGTTAGAGTTTAATAAAAACAAACAGGTCAACCTGATTTTAAAAACTCTTCGAAGAGCATTGAACATATCTCCAAACAGAAACAGACGCGAGACAAACACGAGTATAAAGTATAAAATTTAGTTTTCGTGCGTGCCGTATTTTAACGTTATAACGATAATATATTAAAATATCGCTATAGGGCGGTTCTTTTTAGCTATAATATTTGCTTTCTTCACGTCTCCGTAAAGGGTTTTCCAAGATTAGATAAAAAAAAAACCCAAAACACATTTGCAATTCGTAATCCTGGCGAGATAACAGTTCCCTGATGAACATTGCTGATATATCGTCGTAAAGAACCGCGAGAGCGAAAAAGGAGCTGGCAGCATCTACACCGAAATTTTTTTTTTCTTTTGGTGTAAAATAATGCGTAATTTCGCATCAACCCTTATCTTCACATTCCGTTTAAGGTTTTCTGGGAAAGAACGTTAAAATAGAGCGACGAAAAACGGAATGGAGAGGGGCCCGTAAGTTAGAAAAAAATGAGCGAGGCTCTTGGCAGTTAGCGTATGTCTTTATACCGCATTAGATTGTATTGCTGGTTGGATCCTCCTTTTCTCCATTGCAAATTACACTGGCTGTATAAGCATTCTTCTTCTGCATTCTTCTGCGGAATAATCACAATAAGTGGTTTCGTGTTTCTAATGACTGGTTGAGAATACATAATCATCATTTGCATATTTTATATATAAGAAAATTTCACGAATTTATTGGAATTTTGTAAAATAAAAATTGATCAGCATATGTCTTGCTAAATAAACTCCACAGATGTATGCCAAGTTCAAACTCTAGCAAATGTTAGTCATGATATTATATCAATTCAATAAAATCATATCGGTCAGCAGAAGGGTTCAAAAGATCCACCTACAGCCGGAGCCACCTACAGGGGATAAACTGAAGTTTTGATAAATTAATTTAGAACACTGCTTCTGCTGGTGTATGAAATGTTGTTGAATAAGGAACTGTGTAGTCCTATATCTCCAGGGGCCATCACTCCGTCAGAATCTCCTCGTTCATATAAACAAGTACGCGTATGCTTTACTAAACGTAATGAAATAAATTTTAAAAATAGATGCTCGGTTGTAGTTGTATAGCAGCTGCTGCTTACAAAGTGTCACGTGCGTTATATAATATAAAATGTTTTATTGCTTACCTGACTGCGTTCTTTGTTTTATATAACTTACTCAACGAGATATTCAAAGATAGCCCCGGCTAAGTCATCTGTCATGTTTGCTTTATTATTATTTTTTTTAAGAATACAACGTACATCTCAGAGAGGATAAGTGATATCTTTATTGGTATCAGTTTTCATAGTTCAAACGTAACAATAGTTGTCCGTCTCACGAACCTCTTCAAAATTCAATTGCTCCAGCAGCAAAGTTGATACGATGATAGGGCCTTCCATCATCATCCGGGAGAAGAGCGAAAACAGTAAAAAAAAAATGGTTGTTTCTATTATGTTTAAATTGCTCGGTGTGTTTCCCACATAATGACGTTTGTGAGTTGTAACGATGTGTTTACACGTGGCTCGTGTCATAAACGACAAACGGCAGCCGTAAATTTGCCAACTTGTTTCATCTTTAGAGTCACAGTAGATATTCAGAACGCGTAGCTGACAGAATTGTAAATAGCTTGTTTGTACACTCACCCCACTTCATTCAGCGAGAAAAGAAAGTCTGACAACAGATTTACCTCTCCCTCCCCGACAACAAACTCGCGACATATAATAAAATAAATAAAGTGTTACGAACTCTGCAGGAGATGATGAAGAACCTTAAAGGTAGATGGTCAATGTCTCTCTCCGTCGTATCACGGTTGACAAAAGTCATTCTCAATGGATCCGAGTCCATTTTACTGTCGTGAGATGAATACCCCACCACGGTTTAGCAGCAACAATGCACGCAACAATGGTCTGGTGATAACGATATCATGAAGTCTAATTCCAGCATCTCGTGCGCAAACTTCAATCTGAAAATCTTCGCGAAAGGGATTTACCTTCGCGATCAATATAAAAAGAAATGTCGCTTCTTTTTTTTTTACTCTGTAAAACAGAATGCGCAGACTGAAAATTGGACGACATGAAGACTATCTTCATGAGCAATTAGAAATTGAAATGGAACGGAATATTATAGTTATTAACCAAATGTAGATTAATGCGAGGTGAGAAACTAGGGAGTTTGATATGCATCCTTTGTTCATATTAATTACGCACTCCAGCAGAATTTTCACATCGCGAATCAGCACAGACCACGAGACACTGCATCTCTAATTCTACTGCAGGCGTATTAAAGATATACCATTCGTCTATGCTGAAAAAAATTAAAATACTGTTTTTCTTACCTAGAGGTCGTATAGGGCAAAGCCTGTGTTCATCTTGCCTCTGAAGACCAGGATTTCTTTGTGAATATCCTGGTTTCTCACCACTCGTCGTCTAAAATAAAGCAGAACATAATGATATAGTCGGATCGAATCGTCTATTTTGCAAAATCTACATGCAGAGACATGTAAAATCTAACCAATGACATGCATAGACACGAGTATGCATGGACTGGGAAAACTTATAGTGGGAAGATTCTGGCTTCAAGAAGAGTCGTAGCAAATTTAAGTATACGGTATTTTAATTGCTACGACTCTTTTACGAGGTACCTCATTGTTGATTTTAAGTTAAATAGCTATAATTTCCTAGAATGTATTTGCAGTTTAATGATGGTATGAATTCCCTTAGTTTTTGTGTATCTATTAGATTTTCCTTCCTCAGTTACATAATCTGATCTCTCAAACTTGTAACGAATTATATTTTGTATAACTGACAAGAGAGAGCGAGAGAAATCTCCAGGATATATTTTACACAATGCAATTCCTCGGCTCTGTATGAGTAGTTACAAATATATAATCCAAGTTTATTTTGAATCTACATATATATCTTAGGTTATATTCTGCCAATAAGCGACCTCCTGGCGAGAGGAAGATGGATCCTCCTCGCGTGTGACTGTGCATACTAAATAAGCCAGAATTAAAACTTCCAGATTGCGACCGCACGCTTCACGACAGGCTTAGCCATGATTTAAACCGCATTATATAGACCCAGGAACATTGGACAAGAGAGAGTGAAAGATTTTCCGTGATGGCGACCCTGCTTTTTATATAAGAATAGCATTTACTGCTGCGGCGCGGCTGCTGGTGGTCCACGAAAGAAAACGTCATTGACAGAGAAACAAGAGATGAACACGATGTAACTTACTCTTCTTTTAGCCCGTATCTTTTCGAATTCCGATACGGAGACATTGACTTGCAGTAAACACTTAATAAAAATCTATTTTGAGTCTCGAGTAGGACAGTTTTTTTTTGGCAATTAAACGGAAGGATATAAACTATACTTTGGTGTATTTTATGCAGATGTGCCGATATGTTGCGAATAAACTTTTGAATATCACCGAAGACGGCTTGGTTCTCTTCCACATGCCAAGTAACTTCCGTTGGGGTTTACTAAAAAAAAAAATACTCTCGCTCCAAGCGACTAAATAGGGTCATAATACGTCAGCAATAATGTGTTTAACAGTTTTCTTGGTAAATCGATGCAAAAAATTTTGGTCAACAACAAGCAAAGAATTCCTCACAACTCTGGAATATGGGGGCGGATTTAAGCTATATTATAGGTTACCGAACTTTGCTGGTGGCACTATATACATAATAATTTCCAGCAATTTTTTTTGCAATATTGTGGCAATTATTTTTTATAAGAGTATACATACTATAAGTTTTTTTTTTTTCATTTTTTAATAAACATTTCATGCCGTGATTGTTAATTTTTTTATGTTGTAAACACTGTCACACGTATACGGCATCATATACATGGAGTATAGTTATGCAGTTTTCTTAGTATTTAATTTATGTAGTATAATTAGAGAGACTGGTTTGTTTATTAGCTTTCCTAAACATTAGGATGCCTCCTCTCTCAGCATTAATACACGGTACGAGAGCTATGCAAGCATGACCGAGCTCTGAATTACATATACCGTCAGCCCCGTAGCAGGGCCAAAATTGAAACGAAAAACCTATTATGTCAGATGATGAAAAAAAATATACTTTCAAAAATTATAACCTTAAAAAATAAAATTAGCTAATTAATAACAGTATAGGCTATACTTATAAAGCATGGTGTATAATTTACATCATTATTTTTGACGTAAGAAAACATCTCTATATTACATAACATTAATATAAGAAAATGTTTCATAAAAAAAAATGTATAATCCCATCTGATTTATTATTTCCTCCATATGGAAACTAAAAAAGAACTTATTAAAAATGTCGAGTCTATGGATGCGTGCCCCTGCAGTATGCAGTGTAGAAGTTATAACTTTCTGCTATAGTGCTATACCGAGCTGTCATCTGGGCTACGCTGTACTGCGGCAGTGCATGGAATCTGTATTACATTTCGTATCACATTTCAGCCCGTGGAGAAAATGGTGGCGGATATTACATAATCTGAATCTTGTATTATATTCCTTATGTGATTCATGTATATATACTGCAGCTCTATTCCTATGTACAACCAGAGTATTATGCTGCTGCAACACAATGTTGTTCTCGCGGGGCCCAACAATGCCTATGCTGTTGCATTATCATAATAGTAATTTTATATACAAGTTACTTGCAGGTGGCCAACGTTAACGTATATTTTACCCAGGCGCAACAAGCAGACATGTTCTGTGGTCCGTTAAATTTTTTTATTAATAATATCGTCTTGTTTGCATATTAGATATCTGTACTCCACCCAGCGAGCTGTCAATCCTGCGTGTCCCATGTTAAACTCTTCCATTCTACATGGGGATAGATGATACGGGTTCCTCGACATTTTTGACATAAAACTGCCATACTTTTATATATGCACGTATATTGTATTACTTTTACGTGCTTGTCAATTTTTAAATGACTAGGTTCATAGATACGATTACATAGCCTTGTTTTTCTATATCAACTTGGTTTTTCCAGGTGAAAATTATAATAGCATCAGTATAGGACCTAGAGTTGTTGGTTTATAGCCTAACTCTCACCTCTGTGTTTCTTTTTATCGATTCGTTGTTGTAATCCTGTAGTTCCTCTTTTGTTGCATATTCACGAATTAGGTTGTCATATTAATATTAATTATTCAGAAGCCAGCATCATTGCAGTATCATCCATCACATCAAGGAAAAATCACAAAGCATTTTACACTGCCATTTTGCTCCTTTTGGTCAAAGCTCGGCTGTTCTCTGTCGCACCAAATCGTCACCTCTGTGCCACAATTGGCAGACCCACAAATGTGGTTCGGTAAGCGTTTCTGATACACTAAGGTCTCAACTATACTTCGCCATAGTCGCGTTTCAGATCGGACAAAAGTAATTTAAATTTCGCGCCGATTCACTTAGGTAAAACCTGCATTTTTAACGGGCACTTGAAAGTTCAACTGTATTTTCCCAGTAAAAAAAAAACAGATACGCAACTGTGGCATAGCAGTGACGAAATAGTCTAAGACATGTCGAATTCACACGTCTCGCCTTCAATCCTAATTCGAACAAAACTTCTTAGGTACACGAAATCAGCACCTGTTCCAACCATACGCCATCCATTCTAATCTTGCACTTTATCTCTCTCAACTTTTGTTTTCTCTGAATTAACCCTTCTCATATCGCTCTTCATTCAAAATGCTTCCAGCTCTTGTAACTCTTCGTCTTTCTCTCTAACAGAACAATGTCATCTGCATATAGCAACCTGCAAAATTTATTAATTATATTAATTCATAATTTGTGAATATTTGAATTTCATTAAAACGTGTGTATATTGAGGTATAAAGATAATTATTTCTCTTTCCCAAAGTAGGCTTTGCCGTATCATGAGGGACATGCATGTTCTCGCGAGAGATACGGTAGGCTACTTATCTCGATCGAATTTTCGAGGGAGTCGGACGTTATCGGAACAGCATTCAATATACTCGTATAGTCTTTATTTAAATTTTAAGTAAAACTATCAAAAACGCTCTTTCCCTGCTGATGTTATACCGCACATTGTACATAGATGGACCTATTCGTATACAATTTTCTTAATTAAGTTGTCAGGTTTCGTTCGCTCTCTCGCTACTAACAGCTGGCTAAATAGTGGATGTTAAAAGCGCATATACACCAGCAGATATACAGCAATATAATGTAAGAAAAGAGAGGAAAAAGGGTGCGTGTGTGCAGTTGTAAGAAATTTAATTAGCAAGGTGATAAATAGCAACCTTCAAGTCTGTTTATTGACAAGTGGGGTCGACGTAAATTAGAGCACTTTGCTGCGAAACTTTGCTTATGAATTTACTTTCAAAACTTTTTTTTTAAAATACTGCTGCTGATGTTGTTTAGCGAGAAGCTTCGATTAAATTACGTTATAACAAGTTTATGCGTTATATAATAATTTTTTTCCTTTTTTGTTACAGGCGAAAGAAAATCTGGAATATTGAAATCACAAAACCGGTAAGTTAAGAAATATTTATACGAGAGACGCGCTGTAGGGCCTAATGGATAAGATTGTTGATGGACAAGCTCTAATATTTTAATGGAAAAACAAATATGCGTCGTTTAAGAGCAGCATTAAATCTTGGTTTCTGGACCTGCCGGGGAGCACTCATAATACCTTCAATGCTATCAGTTTGCCTAGGAACCAAAGTTGACGGCAGATAGAGACACCGATAACTTTTCTAGATTGATCAGTGTCTCATAATGGAAAACGTTTCTTGTAGTTACCAGAAGGCATCCCAGGGGGATGCACATATTCAGTCGTGTAGATACAGGCCCCACACCTGTAATATCTAATTGAAGAGGTGTTTTAGGTTCTCTCGTAATTGCAGTACTCCATGGTCGTAAATTACGTTCTTTTTTACTTTAAAATAATGACTAGTTTAGTTATTTTTGAGGTTTTTTGCCCTAAATAAACCCAAAGTACATCCTGACACAAAACACGTGGCATCGTGACGATATGTTTCGACTGTGGGGCATGCTGTGAGCAGTTCGAAAGGATGTTAGTGTCGCCATCCCGTGATAAAGTCTGTCCCCGGCGGCGACAGCGTGGGGAGCGCTCCCCGGCAGTGCCCCCGGCAGAGGTAAAAGTGCGTTGAAATGGCACTGTGGCTTCGTATTCTTTTTACAAAGAAGTTAAATATCAAAATTTTCTCCCAGTTATAACCAAAAACTCGGTGTGGAAAATTTTTATATAATTTTTACATATTTGAGGGGCCATCTACTGACGTGGAAAGTTTTCCTGAAAAAAAATTCGCCAAAGTTTTTTTTTTAATAATCGCTACCACGGAATAAAACACGCTGTTATACCAGAACAAATTAGCCTACTTCCTAGCAAAAATGACCTTCCAGAACGACCAGAAGGGTTTATTTATCGTGTAGTCGTGTACTGTACAAAAAAAATTTATTGTAAGTAATCGCGACTAGCAATAAAAAAAACGATTTTTTCGTCTCTACTTCATAAAAAAAATGTTCTAGGCTAGTCTAAGCTAAAAGATAAAACGATGAAAAATGCGCGATTGCATTGTCCAATTCCTTTTATTTTTTGTGACAAGCCTCATAAATAAGCGTCGAAGGTTAATTTTGACCAAGGATTAGTCATCGGGAAGCTGTGTAACTCAACTCCTACAAAACGCAAAAAAAAAATCTATGATTCATGAACGTGGCATCACTGTCATCATAGCACCCCTGGAAGAGCGACTCGCGTTGTTTATTTTATCCTGATTCAGACCTAAGCCTGCATTTTACTCCCAATTTAGGATTAGTTCTGACAATATTAATTAGCACAATGCAAGTCGGTGCAAGTGTGCGCCTGTGTGCGATTGCACTGTACGGAACGGCCTTGTCCGAACCCCGGATCAACATTTCTCGACAAGATGACTCCTTGGGTTTAAGAGTAGAAACTAGAAAGATATTTTACATCTACGAAGAAATAAATTATTCCGTTTTATTTTTAAAAGTGGCCGCGCCATCTTTCGTGACTGATGATGATATTCAGAAAATA
>JAQFYH010000152.1:0-15803 GCA_034694405.1 Scolopendrellopsis subnuda
TAGTAAGACCTTTCCATAGGCCTAGTCAACTCAATGCATCGAAATATTTAAATGATTTTCAGTATTATTGGGCTACAACATGCAGCATTATAAACTTTACCAAAAAATATTAAAGTGGAATAAGGGTAGGCTCTAGCCTCTGCTATAAGGCCAAAATAAAAATGGCAAAAATCAAATCCAAATGTTCTCTTACCGTACTGAGAGTTAGCGCACTTAAAATATTTGCAAACTATGTGACAGTGCTTGCTAAGTCTCCAGACTAAAATTCTAATCTTTCATTTCCTTGGACACTAGTGTCTAACATAACATTTCGGAGTGCCGTGGGTATTAGAGTAACTGTAGGCTAGTCTAATTGCCTGTAATTAGGCCCAACTATGAATAGGAATTGCGGGCTTGCAATTAGAAGCATACCGGACCATACCGTACCAATCTGAAGGTGCTGGGTTCAAGTCGTTTTGAAGTTCTGTTTTCTCCCAACTAGGCTATTTGGAGAAGGACTGTTTGCTTGTATTGGCACGTTATGAAAGAACCCTTTTTTTTTACACCCCCTCCCAAAATGTGGATTCCGTATGCAGAAATATTCTCCTTGACCGATGCCATGTCACCAATGATCTACCATGTTGGGGTGACCATGAAGGGTGGCGCATGTCTGCCTATAATATTATAGATCTACCAGCTGTCCCTGGCACTACCTCACAAAGAGTATTGCATGTGTTGAAATTGTGATGATTACAAAATTCTCCAGTGGATTCAACAGTTGGGATAAATAGCGCAATTATGGTCCGAGTTATGTCCAATAACTTGGCAGTCTAGCACTCGGAAGTGTGTTTTTTAAATGCTTATTTTTATTGCTGCTTAACAGAGGAAGGTGCTGCAGTTCTCATCCGCTCACTGGAGCCTTTGGAGGGTAAGGATTTAATGAAACAGCTGAGACGGTCCAAACACAAAGACAAGAACAAGAAGATCCCCCTGAAGGAGTTGTGCAATGGGCCGGCCAAACTGTGCTTGGCACTGGCCATCGACAAGAACACAGTCAACCAAAAGGACCTCTCCTCCTGTGAATTCCTGTGGCTGGAACCGGGCGAGCACATCGAAGCAGGAAGAGTGGTGCAGGCACCCCGAGTCGGAATAAACAATGCTGGTGAGTGGACTTACAAACCTCTCAGATTTTACATCCGAGACAACAGATTTGTGAGTGTACGCGACAAATCGTACGAAGAGCCAGATGCAAAGCCACCCGCTCTACCCATGCCAATGTGCTGTGCAAATTTAAATTCGTGAGCTTGTATCTATAAACAGTTTTCTTATAAAGTGTTTCATTTTTTTAAATCATTGTTTAATTAATTAATTATTTTGGCTGAAGCCACTTAAGAAACTACAAAATGCTTCAAAATAAGAACTGTCTGCCTATAACGACGAAAACAACGGGGGATTTCCTCCCTATAATATTGTGATAAGCCAAATTAAAGAAAAAAAAACCTCAAATTATTGTAGTTGACAACTTTAACCGTAACGTTAAAGCAGTCAAATACATGGGTTTAAAAATTTCTGACGAAAGTGACGTAGATTTATTTTATATTTTAATTTCCTATCCGACAGTCACTTTTCAAACAAACTTAACAAGTTCCAAAGTTTACATTTGCATCAAAAATATTGTTTTTGTTAAAATGGCATTTTTTTTTATTAAAAAAAAAAAAACAACTTCACGTTTTATTTTTTATATGTACAAGCATTTTAAGATCTTTTTAGAGAAAAAAAAATCCCTTTCTGTACATAAAACTTTAAAAAAAAAAGTTTTTCATTGTGTACTCGTAATGGTTATATCAAGGCATCATGGTAGTCGTTTATTAATTGTCCTATATATTCTACATTTAAATCTTTGAATGTAAATTTAAAAACAGGAAAAAAAAATACTTAAATAAAGTGAAAAACGAACAGAGAATTTTATACTGGTGGATGGAACATTTAAAAAAAAGATTTTTTGTAAGTTTTCCTCCCTTTACTTTTAAAAGTTTTTTTTTTTTTAACAAAATATTATGGCAATGGTTGGGCATGTCAGTCACAGTTTTAATTTGGGTTTCTGCCTATAGTTTGCAACATTATTTCTGTTTCTCAATAGATAATCTGGAGAATGTCACAGATTGATAATGGGGAAAATAACTTTTAAAATCGCGCCCTGTTCGCTTCTGATTTTCGGTTTTATAAAAATTTATGTAGCGGATTTTTTTTTGTAATTCAAATATCAGATACCGATTATAAAGACTAAAGATTCCTACAAATTTCAATTTAAACTGCGAGTTCAAGTTTAAAACTATTTCTTTGCGGGTACAATGAAAAAGGCCCAAATAGTATTTTTTAAAGACTGACGTTCTCTCTCCAAATTGAGCAAGTGGCATCCCAATAGTCGGTCTGGCACGCGAGACTAGCGGAAATTACATAATATCAATCTTTACCACATGGTCCCTGGCGGCCAAAAGTAATCATGTTTCCAGGTTTTACGTTATATGGGACGCTAGTTCATCAGTATTTCACCTGCTAAAAAGTAGATGACAGATAAGTTTTATTTCAAGACTGAAGACTATATAACTGAAAAATATACCTTTGCTCGATTTCGAGATTTTCGGTCGGCAATCATTTTGGTGTACAGCTATATTGTAAAAAGATTTTTAATTGACTGTAATTATTTTTAAATCCTGTATTTTTGGTGTAAAACGCCATTTTTATTCATAATCTTGGTTTTAACTTTTCAAAAACTGTTTTAACGACGCGAGACTTAAAGCCTATTGACTTTTATTTGAATGTTGTAGTATGATATTAGGTGCATTTAAAAAAAAAACATAATACATTACTTACACCCGGTTTCACCAGCTCGGTGGAAAGTTATAGTAAACTCGTGGTTTATTAATCCTCGGTTAGGTTTGATCAGGTTTTCCGTTTCGCCAACGCTTTGGTCGTATCTGCTTGTCTACTAACTACGTAGACTTTACTGTTTTCTTTTCATTTTTCCCACCTAACCTCGATAGCGTGTAGCAGGTTAACTATTAACCACCCTTTCTTTGGTCGTGGTTTGTGCCTGGTTAGCACAAAACAAAGAAAATTGGAAAAAAGTGTAAGATCTTGAAAGTTTAATCACAGATGGGAAAATGTTTTAATAAAATCAAATAGTTTAGAACCAGAGGAATGGAGTTTACTTTTTCCAACATTCATTCGTATCGCGCCCAATCAGACATCGCGTATCAAGATGTAACCATGCTAGCACCGCCCAATAAGAAAGCGGGTTTTCCGAACTGACTGGGCAATAACGTAACAGCGCGGGTTTTTTAGATGAAAATCAGCTGACTGCTGCAACTCGTGGAGTTACTAACTTGATGAAACCGGGTGTTTAAATCATACAGCGACTTTTTAATTCAATATTTTAAAAAATAAAACGTTCCTACTATTTATGGTAATAGAAAATTCTAAACTTAGGAGTGAAGATGCTTTTTCTTCGAAATGTCTAAGAAATTTTAGAAAAAAAATTGCCAAATTTTAATTGATGTAGAATTTATACAGTTTCATGGTGAAAATAATTAGAAAATGTTTTCATTACAAAAAAAAAACCCTCATTATTCGTGATAAAAGTGTATACTTGCAAAGGGGTATTTACGAGCATTTCCCTTCCTGGTACACACCATACGATACTACCCGGTCAAAACGTGACCGGCGCAGAATGTTGACACAGTGTTAAACCAGTAACGGAAAAACGCATAACGATGAGAAAGGAACCCCGATGCAAGAATAAAAACCGTTATTCGTTTCAATATTTTTATCCATTTGAAGTAGGAAAGATTATTTTCTGTTTTTCGCCTGTAAACACTGAAGATACTTTGCGTGAAGCAAAAAATTCGTGCAATACCATTTCGTTTCTTAGAGCCAAAGATTATAAATTTGTTTATAATTATTATTATTATGTCATAATTAATTTTGTAATCAATTTTACTTATAAAGTTACGATACTTAAAAAGAGTGGCTGGCAGCCCCCCGAGATCGAGTTTTAAATGCACAACAGCGTTTTTTTTTTTATATATACCATACTTTAATATTGTGAACCCATTTCGGTACTATTCTACTTGAAATCATAATCATCGAACGCGTCGTAGCGGACGGGAAAAAGAAAAGGCGATGTTAGCGCCAGACTGCTACCTCGAAAAAAAAAATATAAATAACTTTCCGTTTCTGCAGGACAGAAGAATTTCACGTTTTTAACATTGATTTCTTTTATACCCGACGAGTCTTTAAGAGCGAAACGTCGATAATCGTCGCGAAAAAAAAAAATTGGTAAAACAGTACTAATTATCATTATTTGTTTTAGTCTAGCTTAATGCAAAATAATCAAGTTTTTCAAGTAGAATTGTACCCGTCGATTATTTTATTTTAAAAAATATAATCCCATATGTAACAAGTAGCATCGTCAGTTTTGTTTTTACATCGCAGTTTGTTCCTGGTTTTTACTCTATTTTTTTTTTACTTCGCAATTTTTACTTTTTAATTACGAACTTCTTAAAAATACGGAAATTTTAAAATTTTTAACAAAAATGGACTCTGCAAAATACTCGCGCTCTCATTATAAAATCTCTCTTTAAATCTCGAAGTTTCTATTCATTATAAGCTATGCAATTTTCGCCAAGTTTTCTTCAAAGTTACTAGTTTAGAAAACAGTTACGAAATTAAAAAAAAAAAAACCAAAATGGTTACTTGGTTTTAAAATGGAACGTTCTTGCCCCATTGTTGGGCGCGTAAAGTGATGTGCTCAAGTTCTAGCCATTCCCAAATTTCCCCTCAAAAATTCGACCCCTAACATTCCTACGGACCAACGCTAATTGGACAGATATCACTCGAAACCATAGCGACAATCCTTTAATGCCGATGTGGAAACACGGTATCAGGAAAATCTTGATGTCAAAAATTCCATACGCTCGCTGCGGTGTCCGTGTGAGAAGTGGACTTTTTGACAGGTCACGCGTAATATCGCTTCAATTATCGTGGGCCCTAAACCAACTGTTAGTTTTTGCCCCCCCCCCCCACAGGTCTAGGTCGCTAATTTGTATTTAGGGTTCTATATCCAACCCAAGTATATCCTTTTCGTTGCCATTGAAAAATGGATTTTTAAAATGAACCGCTTTAAAAGTTTGGTACTATTTTTTATTTGTATAATTATTATTCTCTGATTTGTCGAGGTGTGTGTGCTTATAGAGCGATCGATTCAAAATCTGCTCGTTTTTTTTTTTAAAAGAAATCGCACATAATACTTATTATGTTCCTCTACTCAAAAAGAATCTACTCTGTAATTTAATAGCAATGAGAAAAATGTACAGTTTTAAAAAAAAAATCTGCTCTCTGGTATGTCCATTAAAAATGTTGAAATTTTAAGTTTTTATCGAGTGTCTTTTTTTTTTGTAACTTTTTCTGCGTTTGATAGATCTTCTCAGTCAGAAGTGTCCGAAACAACGAACTCGCAAACCCATGTACAGCACGCACTGATTGCACTTTCCTCACTTGCCGCGTCGTAACGTCACGACCGTCTCGGCCATGCGCAACAGAAGACCATTTTAAAATCCGAGATTTCTCAGACACGGTTTTTCTCTTTCGAGATTATCTTTATCTGATACATTGGGATTTTTAAGGTGCATGTTGGGTAACGATATAAAGAAGGATTACGCGTGTTTTTTTTTTTATTCAGACACGCACTCTGGCATGTTTTTAAATAAATGTAGCCTAGTACTGAAAAAAAAAAACCAATCCGCGGACGTGAGACAGTTTCGATGTGCTAATCATTAAGCTGCACAGCTCTTACCATTTTTCGTTTATTTGTTTCATGAACATTTCCTCTTATTTTACTCGATAAAAAAGAAAATCTGGTCTCGACGTCACATAAAAATTGGTTTTTTTTTTTAATCAAAAATAATATACGCATGAATTAATCAAGAAGAAGGAGAAATAATATAGTTCGTATTTGACGACTGCTCCCCCGTCGCCAGATAATATTTATACAAATGCTTTTGGGTTGTACCACGGTCGCAAAACTTGGGGTATTGATCAATTCTGCATGTTTTATAAAACTCTGAGCGAGAGGAGGGGAAAAAATTGAACGATTATTGGAACGAAAAAAAAAAATCTATATTTCAAGGTCCAATAATGGGGGAACGGAAAATTTTAAATTCGCATTAACTGGAAAAAAAAAGTCTTCGTTTTCGGCGACGAAATCACACGCGCCGGAAAATATATAAATGCTAAAATACAGTATTATACTCGTACTTGTAGGCCCTACATTATTTCGTAAATACGCACTGCATCATCCTCTCCAGAACGGCATTTTAATAGTGTTTGTTTTTTTTTTTAATTAAATTAATACAACCATATTAGGCCTATTTCTTCATGGGATTCGAACCACTGCGTACATTCGATCATGAGCACTATTCCGCTGAAATTTCGTTCCCCCGGGCTGTCTAAACACTCTATTGGATTGAGAATATTCTTCAACTCAAGAACAAAAGACGGACTCAAATCAGGTTCTACTTTTTTCATATAGCAGTGACTGTTTTACTGAGCAAGATTTACAAAACTGAAAAGTGGATGACTCGTCTTCAGCAGGATACAATTCGGATTGGCTTCCTTGTCCTGGGTGACTGTTTTATAGAGCGCAACCTAACCGTTCCCGCACATTAGGGCACACAAAACGTACTTTTTCGCACACATTTCGTTGACTTTATCGCATCAATTCCAATCTCGCACAATTCGGTGGCCATGGACCGCCGTCGGTCAAGGCCTCCCTCCCTCCCTCTCTCTCCCCGTGGTGACGCACCAACTTAGCCTGACCCATTAAAAAAAAAAGCAATTTCAGTTTCATATTCTACGTTGCAGAACTGAACTAAAAGTAAGCCAAATGATTCAGAGTTGGAAAATAAATAAAATATAACGTAGTCTCCCGACTATTATACAGTGAGCGCGTTCGAAATATATACTCGTATACCCACCGTATAAAAACCCACGTTGAATAATTAAAAATCATAGTTTGTTTTAATAATAGGAGAAACCGCGAATTCGAAAAGCGCGATTCAAGTCGGAGGTTTAATTATATTTGTCATAGCCCCAAACGGAAGCAACCAGCTTTTATGGGGTGAAATAATTGACAGAAGTCGATGGATGGATGAGGTGACAGGATACGTTGATACGCGAAGTTGCGAACGCGTTCTCCTGGTACAGCAGAACATTTTCGCCGCCTCCCAAACGGCTCTTTAGACATGTAAGACATCGGCTTTAGGTGTTACTATGAGTATTAAATTAATTGGTGTAGGAAGTGGAGTAAACAATCATATTGTTCTCTCGTTCTGACGTATCACAGCTATACATTCGCGTTCACTTCAATAACGCGAATATATACCAGATCAATTACGAAATTCTCGTCGAAATATCAATAAATGGAGAACAAGAAAGTTTTTTTGTAAGGTACCGGTACCGTGTGTGGCCACTACTACTGTAGAGGCCATAACAATTCGATTTAATTACAAATTACCAAAAATGTGGAAAAGTATATAGGTGGACGCTGTATAAAGCAGCTGTTCCACATGCGATATCACATTTAGGGTTCGTTTTCACCGAGTCCGGTAGTGCGGAGCAGGGTTGCTTTGACGTATCACATAATGTGAAAGTCGGAGCTGCGACCAATCAGAGCGGTATACGCAACACCGGACCGCACGACCGGACTTGCTGAAAACCCAGCTTAATTTTTTTTAATCATAATTCCTTACATTTCGGTTGAAATAAAGATGCGGGTATTCAGAAAAATAAAGAGGATGAAAAGAATTCGAAGAATTTGAATTAAATTTGGAGACCTCTCCGCGCAACTTCGTAAATTTGTAACTACTGCGTAATATTGTAACCCATACGTCACAGAAAACTACCCTCCTTTAATGCACTCCCCCTCTCCTCTCCTTTTCCTGCCTCGCAGTCTCCCTTCCACACCCACCCTAAAGTCGAGCGGAACGTGTCTTGGCATAACAGCGAAGTCCATTCCACAAACTTCGCCGTTTAAATACCGCACGTCTTATTGCGCAAGAAAGGATTAAATTCAAAAAATATTTTCAAGACCCGCGCGTACGTTACAAGTTCGTACAATGAACGGAAACGAATTAGTCACCGGGCAACCGAAAGATCGGGTTCCCGGAAAAGAAGAATACTTCTGCAATTATATATACTGAGTGTTCTTGTATATTACCGTAATACTGTATATGACTTGGGTAAAGACAATGCTAAGATATTATCGACGGGCCGACCGACCTCGCAATCCGTCATCAGGAGAAGCGAAATTGAATTAAATCCTACGCAGCTCAATATCGCAGAAAGGGTGCGGCTGTCCAAAGCAAAAACACAGTATCTCCACTTTTTTGGAAATTACGTTTCATACATTTTTGGACATACTGGGTTGAGTTGAATCTATCTACGCCGTCAGATTTTGAAAATTCCGCTTATTTTGCGAGATATTGCCAAGCAAGAACACAGTATCAACAACGACGCTCCCCAATAACCATGCAAAAACACAGTAGTAAGTCCACAATGACCAATACAGATTCAATATAAGGTCACGTGACTATGGATATACTGTGTTTTGCTTGGTTTTCTTTATGAATTTTTTTTTAACAAATTTGATCGCCAAGAGGTTATTTTGCTCAAATATATTTGTGAATTCTTAGTTTAAAAAATATAATTTAGCTAAATTTCAGAAGACAATAAAATAAAATATCAAATTTTGGGCAGTTAATGGTAATTAAATCGAGAAACGTATATTAAAATGAAGATATCCTTGCACGCAAAAACACAGTTTTCCTTCTGAAGGATCTCACAGATTAGTGGCATGTTTTTATTTGCTCGGTACATACTTACATGATACGATTATTATGATGGTCTTCTACTGGAATGAAACACTAATAAAGAGGAATCAGTTTACAAATTTTATTCATTCATAAACACGACATAATTCTAAGTACAAACTCAATTTGCGAATGGGATGGGTAAAATAAAAAATAATAATTTAATCAAATTTTTTTTACGACAGGTTATTTGCCTACGGTTACGTAAAAATTTAACACAGTCTATATTAAAACGTAATTGCGATTTGTCGAAATTATTATATTTTACATAATGCAGTGCACCTGTTTTCCTATAAATATGATTTGGTATACTGACAGTTCGGTAACGGAAATTGCACGGCATACGCTTTACGGGTACCATATTTCCACAGCAAAATGTATGGTTTTGGTGCATGAATAACTGTCAAATGATGTCTCGCAAATTTAATTTGACCGTCAACTACTACAAAACTTGGGTGAATGGACGTTGTACCGGTCTCCGTAAGTCTACAAAGTTATAGAATTGGTGTAGAGGAGGTTTTTTTTTCCTTTCTACAAAATCGTTGGCATTAAATACTGCACATCGGTATTCCAGACATAAAATACAGTTCTAATACACTTAGGGGTCAACTTAAATTTATTGAATACGGTATTTTATTTGTTTCTTTGCTTCTGGACCGTATCTGCACTTTCTCGGTTTTGTAAAAACGTCTTGTTTCATTTTAATGATCAAGAATGAGCTCTTGAAACAGAGTAAAGTATATTAAGTTACGTAATACCCTTTTCTTTCTTAATTCTATATATTTCGAATTTTTTTGTTTGTTTGTTCAAAGGGTGCTGGCGCATGGCGAATTTTTAATAAAATAGGGTACCGGTATTTAAAGCATGTTTGAAATAATTGGGCTAAATAAAAAGACTTGGACGATTATAGCTACATTTTAGAGAACGAAATCTTATTGCGGAAAGCCAAAGGCAGATCCAGGAAAATTGAGGGGTGGGGGAGAGGGTTACAGCGCACTTGATTATCCTGGTTCAGCCATTGGTACAGTGACACCTTTTAATTTATATTTGGGAAACAAAGTACATCCTAGCAGTTACGAAATGTTCTGAAATCATACTGTTTTAATATAAACCACGCTTCTTTAAAACTCATTTTCGTCGTATTTAATTTATTTTCGGTTGCATAGTTTTCTACACAACATAATAACTTAATAAACTGTATAACAACTATATTATTCCTAACTTCACAGGAAACGAAAGACGACAGACTAAGATTGCACAGTTTTACACAATAATGAAAAAAAAAATGTTTAAAAACATTTAATTAATAAAATTAAAATTAGGTTGTATTTCCCAAAACCCTGAGTCTGTTATCTCTGCTTGGTCAGGGCTAAAATATAAATCTATGCGTGATAAAAAATAGCTATACGTTCGTTGTTGATAAATCATTTCAGAATGGTTCGTATGCATTTCATTTAAAAGGTTTTGAATGATGTTTGGTTTGACGGCGCAAATGACGGGTAAGTATTCTTTTTTATGCGGCAGGAAAAACATGCATGCTCGTAGATCCTAGTTGAAAAACGCTATTTTTTAGCCTTTTTTTTTCACGATCATACATCAGCAAAAACTTGGATGGATTGAGCGAGATGGTCGAACGTCGTTTCCAGATGAAAAAAAAAAAACAGTCCCTCTTACAATAAATAAAATTTCCTCGTGGGAATTGATCATTCTTTATAACGCAGAGTATGTAATTGAAATACGGTTAAACGCGAAACATCGACGATCACATAATGAAATACTTTCAAGAATGTTCTAAATTTCCAAAACTGCATGGAACGTTTTTTTATAACCCAGAATATTTTTAAGTGAAATGTCTATGGAAACGAAAAAGTCGATTATAAAAGTTAAATGCCGTTCATAAAAATTTCTAAGTTATAGAAATTTTGCACGCAACTGCACGTTTCTTATTTCTGTGTTAGGGAAATAAAAAAAAATGAGCGAACTTTCACAGTAGTAAGCTTACTTCAGAATTTAGAATTCATAACCATAAATTCCAGTGTCCAGCTGAAATAACTAGTCTTTTTAGATTATATTCTTTACTAGGCAGACCTTGTTTGTGCCGACTCAACTTTTATTTATATTTGTGTGTTTCTGGGGCCGCTCAAATGGCACTGTCGAAATAATCGACATGGGATTAGTGGGCAACTGGTATAAACACTGTACAAACAAGCTTACATTAACAGCCGATTTTTTTTTACACGTAGAGAAAGCATCTGTTTACAAATATAGTTTTCTTTAAAATTCACGAAACAAATATACCGATTCCCGTTGCAAACTTGTTTGTGCTATGCAGGTATGTAACCGAAAAAAAAAAGCTGTTAAAAGTTACGTTATAAAAAATAAAGCAACAAATACCATTTACTGCATACTGTATTTTAATTTATAAAGTGGGACATAAGTAACATACGAATTTTTTTTTTAAATCTAAAAACCCCTTGCAAACTATTAATTATTGCAGATTTAAAATCTAACGCAGGGTATCCACGCTCACGTAAACGAAAAATTTTGGGTGGAGAAGCTCCACGATAAGCGGGAGGACGCAACCAGGTTGATCCGTCCAGACAAAGAAGCGTGGACACCCCGTTAACAGTTGTAAAGAGACTAGATACCAATTCATATATGTCGACTAGAGAAAAACTTTTTAAAAAATTAGGATGAAAAACAGCAACTGATTAAATTCTAATATATCCTACACACAAACTAATTCACAATTTATTTATTATTGTTTTTTTGTTTTCTTTTTTTTTTCAAGAGATAATTTTTACTAACTAATATTTTTTTAACCTTTAGGTTACTCACCCGCATAGTACACTATTTCGTAGCACACGTGGCACTACAAGTTAAGTAATTTTATTCTCACGAAAAAAAAAATTATAATTTTTTTTAAATCTACCCTGTTGTAGGGTAGTTCCTTTTTTCACCGGCATGATTTCTCAATAAATATTTATTTTCACGTCAATATTTCTGTGCAACTGCATACATTGTAAATCTTTGCATATCGTGCCATTAACTTTTTTTTTATGTCAATCTTAATATGCAATTAAAAATACCAAATATTATACAGTGGAACCGCGATTAAATTGATGTTAGTTTCGGACATTATTCTGAATCAAGTACTTGCACGTTCCCATTCGCCTGCACTTTTCGGACATGCAAATATTCTATTCAGCTCGTTGTGGAAAAAAAAAAACAGGCAAATAAATAACGGATCTAAACTAAAAATACGTCTATTTCTGGAGATAAATTGTCTCATAAAACGAGTCAATTATTATGATTATTATTTTAGTGACGTACATTTAATCGTGATTCCACCATATATCAAAGAAAATAATGGAAGGGAAAACTAGAGGCACAATTATCATTAATTTCTCGTTATAATATAAAAGAATTATAATATTCGATCCTAAAGATTTAAAGCATTAATAATGCCACAATTTTATAAACTGAGGTACTAAGGATTTATAACAAAAAGAAAACAAAATTAATGCGAGTGAGCGTTAACAAATTATACATTTAGAGATATTGTATGTTTCTAAAGTATATGTATATATATATTTAATCGTCCATCAATAATCCGACATTCAATTTAGCATTAAGTTGTAAGCTAATTATATTATTATTTACAACTATACAATAAAGTTCATACTTCTCCCTTTTTATTTAATTTTTTTAAACATTCTTTTAAAGCAAATACTTTCACGACGAAAGAAAAAAAAACATAAAAAAGGATTTTTATGCAATTTGTTTAAAATAGTTTATTTAAAATCAAATAAATTAAGTGTGTACTCGCCTTTACCATATTGCAACAAACGTGGAGTTAAATTCGATGTGTGTTTTTCAAAAACATTTTTTTTACATGGCGTAATTAATAATATTAGTCTTTTTTCTTTTCTTTTCAGTGGACTATCCTGATAGTTTAAAGTACCCAAAGCGCAGTTCATATAATATATATAAAGTATATTATATATAATATATATATATACATTTACATTATACAGTATAAATTATATATATATACTATATGTGAAAGCTTAATAAGCTAATGGCACGCCCAACACCCTGAACAGCATCGCAGTCTGTTGCTGGTGTTGCTCAGTCTATGATTATTTTCCACATTCAATTTTCTTCAATATGTGCAGTAGCCCAGCTTTCACAGAATTAATTTTTTTTTTTTAATTTTCTTTGGCTTGTTTTTGTCCCGCAGTTGTACGATAACAAACTACACACGCACACACACAAAAACCATCACTGGAGGGTTCAGAATGTGTACCACGTCATCTTCTTTCACTCGTCTATTTTCTTTACTTCTTCTCACCATGTAATCCGGGCGGCCCGTGTCCTTGATCTTTGGGCTTGTTGTTTACCTCCAATTGTGATAACTTACGCCACAACTCGTCTCTCTCTTTTTCTCGTTTCTTTTCTCTGCAAATCAACCAACAATTATTTTCTCTTCGCTCTTTCGCGCTCTAAAAAAACGCAAGTCACGCCGTAACTGTTTTCGTCTCAGTTTTTACGAAGACGAGCGTGCTCGGCCGTTCCTTGTGATAAAAAGAGTGATTTACTTACTTCTGCCGTTCAGCCTTGTACGAAGCAGTCAGCTCATCAAAAAGCTTGCTGTTCATCTCCATGAAGGATTTGAGCACATTGTACACCAGAGCCACAATCGTTTGGTTCCAATGTTCTTTGGAAATACGATACAACGCCGGAAACATGATCGGAAGAACAACGTTCGAGTTCTCTTCAATCAGGCTCACGATATACTCGTTATTCCAGAAGTAAAGCGCTCTTTCTGCTACCTAGAAATTAAATCAAAATAAAGCAGAAAAATGAGAAAATGCTGTCTGCATACATAAATAAATTAATGATGCACGCAGCACGACAGCACCTCAATCTTTGCTATAACATTTACCATGTTTAAAATGCATTGTTACCTGAAAATGAGGACTTGATACGCATCGAGCAATCTGCTTGAATAGAATATCTTGTATTTTCACAAACTGTGAAGGTTCTATGACGTCTAATATTTCCTCTATTTCTCCCAAAAACATAACTTCCTTTTGACTGCAAGTTTTCGGCCAAAATTTAAGTAAACCCTTAATGACCTGAAATAATCAAAAGATATTTATTAAAATATTGGTATCACTTTTAATCTCATCAATCCCCACGACAAAATCTATTTGATACTTTATGGAAGCTGCAGTGGGGCTGCAACTCAGTAGTGGAGTGGATAGCCAAGTTAGAATCCCGACGGGGGGATGTGTTGAGTCTGTTGACTTTGCACTTCTGACTCCGCGTTCGTTATCGATTGTGGCAAGAACCATGGACTTTTCCTGGAAAAATTTGGATCTTCTCAGGAGTGGCAGATACCTCACCAACGGACCGCCACATGTTTGATGTGACCACGGAGGATGACGCATGCAGTCTACCCTGCCCCTCGTAAACCCTTCCTCATGGATACGGGCAGGAGTTAAATCAAATCATGGACAATATTTGACAAGAGCTATGAGTTTCATACACTTTATATCGTTATCCAGATAGGACAAGGTACATCAAAAATTAAATACTTTTTTTATGTAGCATTTTTCAGAAACATCAGTTCCATATTGTTTTGCGTCTACATGCGGTGGTGCTTCTTATTGGGAAAAGCCACAATAGAGGCAATAATGCATAATACTATGTGGTAAATATTACTAATTGACCTCTTAATTTCTGCATACTACTTAATTACTGTGATGCACACAGATTAACTGCATTTTTAACGTTGATAATACAGATAATATAGTAGCGCTCAGTCTTTTTACTCAGCGGCGAAAGAAGTGGACAAAGAATAAAACTATTTCAAACAGAATTTTTTTTTCAAACTCAGCTTACAACGCAGTTAAAGCTTCTGATTATCCAATCAGATGCAAATTATTGAAATATTGTGTAAAAGGACAACGCAATAAACAGTGTTATTAGTACTTACTGGTTCTGTTAAAGTAGCATCCTTTTCTAAAAACTGTACTACGCAATAAGCTAGCTGTAAACAGAAATAAATTAAACCGATTTAAAAACCGTGGTCTGAATAGATGTCGACAATGTTTTGAGCTCCTATGAATTTTTAATCTTAATGTGGTAACCAGATGAAATGTTTCCTTACCTGTGCATGATATAAGCCTAAGCATTTCACCTTGTGGAGGGGAATTAACACCTTAATTAGGAACTGCTTATGCTCTGCTTTTAAAGGAAGCGCAAAGCCGTTGATGATACTGCGAAAAAAGAAAAAAAAAATCAGATAAAAATCATTACCCTTCACACACAAAAAAAGAAAACATACTCAGGAAAAATAAATTATTGGATTCCAATACAAAAGAAAATTGAATTTTTTTTTAAAGAGATGGCACATAGGCTAAACCTCGTTTTACATATCGATATATGTTTCATTGATGAGCAATATCCATTATCCACCCAAAAAATGTATTTTAAGATTTAATTTAATAAAACTATTCAGTCTTTTTAAAAAGTCGATGGGATATTTTGCAAAAACAAAGTAGTCCCTCAGTGGACGCGAGGGGCGGAGACAGATCCAAAGAGAAAGAGAACACGATTGTTAGAACAAAGCTCGCCCTCTCACAGGAGAAAATTACCCGTGGGCGAATGAGGTGGTTGCGTTCTCTCTTTAAAAAATACTCCGTAGTCCGTCTAAAGGGTTGCTCGTTTTTACAAAATTCATTCCATTTTAAATAATTAGTAAATATTTTATTTAAGGTGGATTAGTAGTCATCGTTAACAAAAGAAAATCGGTTGCCCACAATTGGGCAACTAATTTTCATCCTAAAATTTTAAACTAGGGCTAGTTATGTTCAGCAACATTTTCTC
>JAQFYH010000153.1:0-15781 GCA_034694405.1 Scolopendrellopsis subnuda
CGCTCGTGTGGTTGTGCGCCATCTACCATCATTCTGACAAATTATTTTTTCGTACGATCAGAAATCATATTACACTCTATTTGAGTGCAGTATTCTTTGTATATTATATTATTCTTGATGAAACTAATAGTCAATAACGATGAAAGGTGCTCTATAGACAGAAGAAGTCTCTCGACGAAACCCATAAAATCGATCATCGATGTTTATATACACGGAATCTATAGCCCAATGTATCGAGATTGTAATTTCAATATGTGCTGATATAATCGACGTCTTTTGATGTAGAATAAATCGTGTTGGATATACAGAAGTTCAAAAGCTAAACCATGGGTCTCTGAAGTGCAGTGGTCCAATTATAAATAATATTTACGATCTCATAAAAATGCTCTAATAATCTATTAAGAGTCGTTCATTTTACAAAACCATTTTTGTGAATTACATTTCATACAGGATTTAACGGAATAAACCCCCGCGTTTTGAACAATATAATAGAAAAAAAACTGCTTTAAAATCACCCCATACACTTTATTTTTTCATATGAATATTCCTTGTTATGGAAACAATATGTTCTGCATGACCCTTGTCGCTTTTTTCTCCCAACTTTCAGTTTCCAGGTTTCAGTGAAAGGAGAGTCAAAAAGTCGAGGAAAAAGCTGCTGACCGCAGATGGCTTTTAAGCGCTTGTTTTTCAGTTGGAAGTATTCCTACATACAATAATACGAACGTACAGAGTATTTGGGGAGTCGATAAACGATTTATATAGAGAGGGGGCTTTCAATAAAAAGCAAAATGACTGGATCCAAAAGTGAAAGCGTTATGATATTATAATATTTTCTGACGCCGCTCATTAGGTTCAGGGCCCGTTGACCGACCGACGGCCCGTTGACCGACCCATTGTTTTCTAAGCTGTGTAGTAACAGCCATGCAGCACGGCATCGATACTTCGTTAATCGATTTGTCGTCTTCCACATTACACAGGGTGTTGCTAAAAAATTGCGTCGCGATCAATGCTGGATAAGTACTGAACTATAAAAATTATGTTTTAATTTACATCCTATGTGATGTAAATGTCATTTACATAATTACACATAAATTCAGTGGCCCCAAATCTAAGAGGGGTCGAACCTTTCTTAGATTTTTCAAAGCAACTCTGAAAAAGCGCAGTCTCATCTGAACGTAAGAATAAATCATACGATACTGTATGAATCTGAATGCAAAAAATATAATATGACCATCACAAACTTGAACTAAATTCCAGCAGGGACGAAAATCTGAGAAATCTGGGAGCTTATACGGCCGCAAATCTGATAGGGCGCGGCGCAAAGCTGAAAGTTGAGGATAAGGCATATGGGGGGCGCAAATGTGAGGAGGAGAGGACGAAAACATGAGATATGAATATAGAGGGGCAAATTGAGGGTAAGAGAGTGACTCTAAACATAATAAATTAATCACACCAAATTACCACAGCATGGCTGGAGATGGTGGAGGGGGCGATCGTCCCACATAATGGTAGAAAAAGAGAAGTGTTTAAAAATTGCAGTAGTTTCAATTTTTCTCGACATCATTTAGCAACACCCTGTATAATATGGAAGACGATTAATCGATAAACGAAGTATCGATGCCGTGCTGCATGGCTGTTACTACACAGCTTAGAAAACAATGGGTCGGTCAACGGGCCGGTAAACCGCCGATCGGTCAACGGGCCGGTCAACCGCCGCTCGGTCAACGGGCCATTAATATACCTATATGTACAGTAGTACGTTGTTGTTGTTGATCAATTTTAATTCGTAATTTGTTTGAATTATAAAAAAAAACTAAGTTATTTAAAATTAATTATTGAACTAAATTACGAGTATTATAATAATCGAATTTTTAGCCTACGTATTTCTGCGCATGCAGGAATACATATCAAATACATATCAATATATACCGGATACATAATCTTATGCAACCTATAGTAACATATAGTCAGAGATTGATATTTGACATTCATGTTCTTGTAAATTGTAAGTTGTACGAATCTATAACGTTTTGAATTCATCGTTCAGTGGTGTTAATTCGGAGTATTTCTGATACGTCCAACGTTAGCCTGTATCTAAACCCAGGACAGGGGTGCTGTACGAGTGTATGCGTCAAGCCAGTGGGCTGAAAGCTGAAGGATCTATTCGTATATACCAACGGGGTGGAAAGAGCAAGAGGAACGGCGGGTCACTGAGAAGAAAGGAAGAGGGGGACACTAAAAAGAACGAAAGAAAAAACAAAAGTGGCGTTTAGGATTTTGTGTATTCAGCTATATCCGTATTGCATTTTGCATCCAAACTGTGGCAATATTTATAGATTAAAAATATTGATAGTTTTCAGTTGAAAAAATAAACGTTTTAATAATTTTATGTATAGGGCCTATAAAAGTGTACTAAGTTATTTAAAAAATCCATCGTATCGGGATTATCCTGTGCATAATACATGGTATTATGATGCTTGGTATATAATTATCTTCTTCTACAAAGGAGCCTACATTTTACTGGTCTAATCTCTAACCTCTAACCCTAACATCTAATACAGTAGGCTAGTATTCTGTAGTCCTGTACGAAAAACAATTGCAACAAGACAAATGGATTTTTAAAATAATATTCATGTCCCCATTATTATTTTTATCGTTCATTTGAATCATTTGGTCTCAGTACATACTATATTATAGTAATGTCCTATACCTAATGGTGTTCAGTGATGTACTGGTGAGCATGCTCGTTTATCCAAGATCACCGGCCTCACAGACCCATCCTGTATCACGCACGTTCTATACAGACTACTGTATACAGAGTATGATATTTTACAGGTTTAGTCATAGGGGCTTTTGGTGATACTTTTATTAAGTGTAAAATTTATAATTTTACATATCAATATTAATAACGACCCCCAAGAATGAAATTCAGGACCAAATCAACGAAATCTAAATAGGTTCGATTCCCAGTTATGTCTGCATTTTAAAAGAAAACGAAAACCCATTCGAAGCCGCGCCGGAAGTGATGAAGTAACATAAATCTATCACATTTTATACATACCAGTATCCATGCTGTAATCTTTCATTCTGATGCCTGTGCTAGTATCACAACTACCACAGGATCTGGATCTGTACTTTCTAAACCCATGTTTCCATTCCTTATTCGATTTAGTCCGAGGAACAACTACCAAATATGAACTACACATCACCAACATCAACACCTGTTTTGCATCTAAACATTCGTCAGAATCCAAGAAGATGTCTTCCAGATGCTTTTAAAAAAACAGAAAAAAAAAAACTTTTTCAAACCAACTCTTCTCTCATTTTAACACTATAACAACAACAACAAAACACGATTCCAAAATGGTCCAATCTTTACGAAGTTTTTAAAAAAATCCACTGGTTAAAACTATCAACATTCATAGAAAAATCGTCCTTTCCACACACAAAAGTTTAAATTCCGTCCTGGGATACTCTCACTATCACCTCAACTTCTCGATGAGCTGCGAACATTTTATACAACTATCAGATTCAGAGAGAGAGAGAGAAAAAACGTTCTCTTCCAATAGCTGGCAATGCCACATGTGTCCATCCGTAGTGTCCGGTTGAGCCAGTCACACTAGCCCGCGTGAGGTCTTCAGAGTGATGCGAGTGAAAATGCGTCCATCCCATCTACTGCACGTATCGGCAATGATTCTGTCTGGCCTTACAGACACTTGTTCCCTCCGACACTGGTCATAATCAAAACGCGGAAAGCATTGAGAGAGGTGGGGCTGATGCTGAGAAAAAAAAAACTGAAGGTTATATGGAAGAGGGGGAATAAATAAAAAAACAAGATTGAAAGAAACAAATAACGGACTCGGACCAGACTAGTTTTTGGAATTTCTCGTTTTGGACACGTCTTTCAGGTGGACTAACCGGTTGGACTTTAAAAACTCCCATCGTCTTCCTGAATTATAATTTCAACCTATTGTCAAACTTTGTCGATACGCAGAATCTTGGCTGATGGACTAAATTACACACTGGCAGCGAAGAAAGACAATGGGCAAAGGTGTGCCCATCCTAATTCAGATTATTAAAAACTGTATCACGTCCTTTTGTTTCATCCTTTTGTCATGCGATCTTCATTCACTTCATTGAAAAATGTTTCACAGCGTAATTTCCTTTTTGGTGCGTAATGAATTAAAACCGAAATAATAATTATTAATACTTTTCAGCTTATCAGCATGAATTTTTTAAGACGGCTACGCGGCAGAGCGTTTATAGACGAAGGCCCCATCGCACTCTATTATTGTTTAAGTTCATAGCTTCCTCAGGTGATTCTGGCATGGTCTAGCTATCTTGTGCTGCTGCCTACAGGTCGCTATCATAATCATTACTGCTCCGACACCACCTTCTTCTGCATGGCTGCAGGCAAATTTTTTTTTTATTCTCTATATTATTATATAACCCATTACCAAGTGAAATCTTCAAAGCCATTGAGTTTGTGGAATAGAAATAAATCTGAGCCTTAAGTTGGCGTAGGCGCTACCAGAATGAAAAAACCATTATGCGAACTGTGCTTTGCTTTGAATTCCAACGGTGTGGGATTTAATACGCTGTGATAATAATTTGTTTTTTAGATCAAGCTTCAATTTGGTGCGGTCAAATACAACAGACTTAACGATAGTAAATTTAGATGTCTCCATTTGGAGTACACTGGTGATGTGACTATATAATAAAGGAAATTAATTTTGATGAAGCAATCAAACAACTTACATCTTTATTACTATTATAGTCTAAAAATAGTAAAAAATACAAAGTGGAATAAATAATAAGTTAATAATATAGGATTACCTATTCGATAAAAAAAATCCAACTAACTTAAATTATCAATGAAACTTATATCGCATTAGTATTTAATTACACGTGCAATAGTACATACTAAGTTACATCGTCAGTTTCGATTCTCGTCAGATATCGCGACCTTAATTATTTTTATAGAAGAGCCAATTTTCAGCATAAGAAGTTACACAAAACCGACCTAAAGTTTGAAAATGTCCATAGATTTCTCCCAACAGTCATCGAACAAAAATCATAAAAAATTCTGGGTTTTCTTCCAAAAAAATTGAGAAATAATAATAAAAAAAACCTGCTATTGAGCAAGTTTTTTTTTTTTTCAATTTTCATAAATGGACTATAGAAATGGAAATATAAAACGGGTGCTTTACCATTTTTTTTAAACAGAAAACTACAGGAAATAAGCCACGCCAAATGCGATGGGGGAAGCTGGTTTTTTTTATTCTCTATGACCCAGTGCCATACTCTCCACTGCCCGGTCTTTGGTCCAGTTTCCTCTATTTTTTCACCCTCTTCATTCCCTCATCCCACCCCACATGGTCGCACAATATTCGACCCTACTTTGCATTCTTTTTCTCTTTTTTCTTTAGCAAACGTCGTGACCTCGTAGAAAGGAAAGGTACTTATGTCCCCGACCGGTCATGTCATGGAAGACCCCGCGCGGACCAGTTTATACGATACAAGAAAAAAAGGCCGTATCTTTTTAAAGAAAGACGGATCTTTGTTCCAAGTATCTCGTCCGTGAGCAGTTTATATTTTCTTAAACCAGTTCCGCAAATCCCTATTTAAAATCTCCCTGAGATGGACAGATATTAAATAATAATATGCTGGTTGAAAATATGTAAAAGAAAAAACCACGAGGCTTCGTATTTGCTTCCCAATAAAACGTCTCACGTCTTCCATCTTAGAGCTTCATAATTTATAATTTCAATTCACGATGTGAATAAAATATTGGACAGCAACGAAGGACAAATATACAGCAAATTGGCAACAGTAATATTGTGGCGAACGTCCTCTTATTGCATGAGAGAGATATTTCGTTGTTCTCGTATAATATTTTTCACAATTTACTTCACTATAACAAGTAAGTAACAGCAATTTTGAAATTCTGTCTGGATATCTTTTCTTCATAAGGACTGATTATTGATTTCAAGAGGAAAAACATTCTAGTAAAAAAAAAGTCTACTATAAATAAAAAAATACGTACGAAACGTTTACTAACCTTATTTTTCATATAAGTTAAAAAATAAAACTATCTAATCCGATTGGATAGTTTCATTTACTTTATTAGTAATATTCAACATAATGTTCTTGTTCACAACTTTACAACAAACTTTATTCTTCGCATAAACAATATTTTCTATACTTTCATCGTATTATAAGTTTTTTGATGCATTTAATTTTTAAAAAATAGAATGCATTTCTACAAAAAAAAATATTATTTAAAAAAGGAAAACTTTTTTTTCCGACGTCCCCAGCATCAGACATAACGGGAAACTGGCCAGACCTGATTGCAAAGTAATTTACGATAACCCCCGTGTCATCCAAGTTCACACGGAGAAGGTCGCGAGGTTATCCGTCCTCCTAACTAAACAGGTATACCGTAACTAGTTGTTGGGTGGGGGAGCTGAAGAGGGTGGGGGCTGGTGTCGGTATAAGGTGACTCGGACGATCTTTGTACAAAGGTAAATGTATAACTAACAATAATAATGTAAGAAAAAGAAGAAAAAAACCCAGACCAAATGTAAAGATTGGACAAAAATGTCTGGACATTTTTTTTAAAGAAAAAAAAAACAGGAAGCTTTGAAAAAAAATATATGACTATTAACTTATGTAACTGGAACTGGACACGGAAATAAATAACATTTTTTTGTAGATTTGTATCTTAAATCCTTACCAGAAAGTTAAGAAAACTGTGCAGAATTATTATATCTATCTAACTATTTGGCTCATAGATAATGATCGAAAATTGAAGGATACACGGGATGTATTTTCGTGAAAGATATTTATCGTAAGTACGGAGTATAACTTACGTACAAATAACCTATCGAAAAACAATAAACAACTAGCAAACAAAAGACATTATCTGGATGCCGAAACCAAGTCCTATCAACATACGATTGCGAAGTGCATAAAAATGCAAAGAGCCATCAGGAGTATAGCGACAATGAACATATTCTTCTCTCGGCCGGTTTCGAACCCCACAAGTAGATGCCGTGGTAATTTGTTCCTCTCCATCAACATATCGCGGTTTCAGAATTATCATGATCGACTTGCATTGAAATCCATTAAAATCTGAACATATACATCGTGTAAAGAAAAATGTCCCAAGAACCCATGTTATAATACTTAGACCATGGTACAGTCACGTTTTATGAGAATTAAAATTATTATGACGCTAACCTAATACATAATTTCTCAGCAGTTGCAGAATGCACATTATTAAACTACCATAAAATTAGGCCAGGTGGTGAAATATACACCTCCAAGTTTGTGTGCGACGTCTTTTTAAGAACAACAGCACCCACATCTTAAAGCTCACACACGAAAAGGGGGTCAGAACTAGTCGGGGTTGACGTAACCCTGTATCACTGACATGACATTATGACACGGGTTTGACAGGGACACACAAAGCTCTACTTCCAATATTTATAGAGTCTAAACAAGTAAAACATCCGATGCCCCCCGCTCCTCCCAATTAATTTATTGTTAGTTTTACCTGCCCTTTCGTTTATTTACAGTTCCCAGGTTAATCAATGGCCATTCTGAGAAAACAGCTCAAAAACACACAAGGGAGCCATCGAAACTGATAATGATGCGATACGTATAGTAATGTGTACAGATGATCGACGAAATTGTATTATCTTAATTTTTATTCATTTATAATTCTCTATTCTACGAAGTAAGGTGTTTTTTTTTAATTCACTTCTATCCAGACTTGTTATATAGTAAAACAAAGGCATAAAACAAAATAATAAGTCACTTATATTAATCAATTTTTTGATATTTTAAGTTTTAATTTAATCAAATTGTAACCGCTGAGTTCGACTCGCTTGCTGACGACGGGTTCGAGACCCACGGCGGACTATAACTGATTGATGGGTTTTTTCTCCATGACTATTACAATTTGGATGTAGCCTACGAGGACTCTTAAAGTCCTCCTCGGATCGATTCTGGAACATTATAAGAACCTTTCCCGCAAGAGAAGGTTATATGAAGATGAGACTAACTCGTAAGTGAAAATTGAAATAACAGCTTCTGGTATCAAGTGATAAAACAAGGTGTGTAATTTTTAGTCTCTATTATCCTGTTATAAAAACGTAACAATGCGAAAAATTCCACTTTGCACTAGGACCAAGAAACCTGAGAACTACTTAGGCGTTGCATAGTATCACATATACCACAGATAGAAAAATGTTCGGGCAACAGTTTGTTTGTTAAATACCGTACAAAAATACAAAATGTGACCAAAGCAAAATATGATTAAATAAAGCAAAAGTGTCAAGTACTCAGCACGCAATGGTGTCTATGTTTATGAAGCGTGGCATTATTCTCGAAATGAACAACATTAATATAATATGCGGCAATCCATAGTATAACACAGAGAAGTGGAACTAACACTGTCCGGCTACACGTGCCAATCAAACTTTGAGGATACAGTATAAAAATAGGACCAAAGTTAAGTCATTTTATAAACAAGAACAATTTGTTTTTTTTTATTTTTTTCCATATGATTTCGTAAACAGAACGATATTGTTGTTTATCAGATTTACTAAATTATGGGAGAATTTTCCATGTATGTTTTTATGTAAATCATCAATCAATAAACACTTTTTTTTCAGCTTTGTTAACCAGACAAGTAAAGCTTTAGCCTTAACTGTTAATTTAATATGCTCAACCCATAGCCCATAGAGCGTGGTAGATTAATTTTATAAAGAAGATTTATTTATAGTTTTTTTTTAAAAATCTTATATCAATATTATTATTATTATCCATATTAACAGACATACTTTATTCATATTGTATAATCTACATAAGAATAATTATACAGAACTATGTACATCTATCCAGTTGAACATAAATATATAGCCAATACTCGTGGATTCAATACCCATGGAGAGTATGCCTATACTATAGGTAATGGTATAGCCAATACTCAGTCAGTGGTGCAGTGCTAGCCCAGGAGTCCAGCATCATCCATTTTTAGTTTAGTGCCCAGCAGTTCCAGCTGTCTCTAACATGAATATTTCACACAAAACACAAAAGGGGACTTGTATATACAGAGCAACCTATAGCCAACAGTGTTAATAAACGTATTTGCACTTGCACAGGTAGCCATAGTAATAAATAATTCAGTAAGGTTACAACTGTCTTTGTCCATTCAAACGGCAATGGAGTGGGCACAAGCTATCCCGCGTATATGTACGCGAAACTCATTGTGCACTTATTATAGTAATAATATATTATTGTAGAACACGTTGATCTCCTGCATTGTATGATTAAATTTTCAGGTATTCATTCACACAGTAATCTATCACTGTCATGTTTTGCATTTACCCTTTCGCATTGTCCAGGTTGGTACCAGATGCGTCGGATCTCAACAGCATGACGCGGTCAATATAGCAAGAACAATCTCCACTAACCCCCTCTCTCCAATGGTCATCATCTCTTTCTATGTCTCTATCATTGCACCTTGTTTGCTGCAGAACAAAATTATTAGCTGCTATTTCATTCACTCGGTGACCAGCAGCAAGATATTCGAAAAACAATAGTCCAGCAGTCAACCAGCAAAGTCACAAGAGGAGTGGATGGTGTGTGAGAATAAAATAAACACCTAGTAAACTTAGTATACCACACCTTTTGCTGTGAACTACCCATGTAAAATCAAACTTTCTAACCCTTTGCTGCCCCATGTTAATGACCCCACAAGCCCAACTGTACCTTGAGCATTCTCTGAATTTCTAGACAGTAAGAAAGTGAGTTTTACATTTCCCAGGGTAAACTGTCCAGACATATTGTAATATCTTACTTTTACTTTCATTCTGTCCGCTTGACCAGACGACCTCTCTGCCCCGTTCCCAGGCTTATACTGACCACTGTCCACTATCAAGCGAAGGGGGAAAAAGAGGTGGTCAGACCCTTCGCTTGTAATAATAACAACGGAAGGGGCTTGATACCTTTAACAATACCTGCAGTGTCAAGTATATCATAGATGTGTTTGTGTTGCAAAAAAATAGCCACTTTATAACATCGCGATATAACGGAAAGTTTTTTCTATTTATTCCATTTAAGACACATTAAACATAATCCTAAAAAATCTTGACATTTATAGTGTAACCCATTGTTTCAAGAATGCCGTACTTAACCCGTGACTAAATCTGCGTAATTCAGTCGTTACTTGCGTGAAGATACATAATAGCATGCTTTATGTTAATCTTACACTATACGGCGATATGATTTATGCGTTGTGTATAAAGTCATATTATACACGTTGTACATACATCACACGGTTGCTTGTTGCTGCTCTCAAGGCAATACAGTTGCAGACAAGCCTTCCGAACATCCTAACGTGTTATTAGCATGATATGCTCACAACGCCGGGCAGCACAAAAACTGGATCTGACCTTTGTCCTCTGGAGAAGACACCTAACACGCTACTACATGGACGTACCTACCAGCATGCTATGAATTTTGATACGTTTCTTGTCCAATCTTCATCTTTTATGTTTTTTTATCTTCTTATACGGTAGACCACCAACCTTAAGTGACAACTTCATTAGGGGGCCACGTAAATCTTCATAAAATAAGCTAAGAATATTTACGTTCAAAATTGATGCTCTTGGACGAAGTATAGGCCTACCAGATAGGTTATAGGTGGCGCTTGTTTTGAATCTTCTGTTTTTGTTTCAACAATTTAAAAACTTCATATCACCAACACGAAGAAAGAAAGCTGTGTCATGTTCGCCAGTTTTTATATAACGTAAAGCAAATTTTCTAAAAAATGATTTAAACACTATTTTAAAAGAACAGACGTGGATAAGTTAGTTTCAAGGGTCAACCTAACATCAGAGAATATAATTTTATTTCACACCAGAAACAAATTATGCATAATACAAAAATGATAAGCCAGAATTTTGTCGTTGCAGTTATAATAATAATTGATGTTAACGAAAAAAAATGCAGACAAAAAAAAATCGGTTATTATTGAGACCATGCCAGAAAGTTTCCCAAAACCACTACAGGCGTGGCGGAAGGGGGAGGGTATGAGAAGTGTCTATTCATTCAGGAACATACGGCCTGCGGACTCCACCCCTCGATGGACAAGGGCCACTTTCTCTGCGTCACCTAAACAAACACGGCCTACGTCATGACGTCAGCTAAAAATATAGCCGAATACTGGTTGCCATATGCCCATAATACCGGTATTTAGTTTCAGAACAGAAACAAAATTCATCAAGCTAAAATAATAATAACTAAAACAAGTAATATGTCAACTACCCTGTATTTACATTTCTCGCTTAATAAATCAGTCTATAACTTAAATTCTCAATTTCTCATCCCATTTCATTTACAACGAATTCTTAATCTGTTGTGAAGTTATTGCCTGCTGTATGCTCTATGAATATCCTACCAGCTACTATTTATATTCTGTAATATTTTAGTTGTGTGTACACTACAGAAATGCCGTATACTCCGTATTATATAAAGTTTGACTCTTTGAGAATACTTCATTAAACGCAAGTGGTCAAAAATGTCATCCACAATATTGAGAGAAGATCAGCATCCTCAGTCGTCCTCAACATCCTCAGATAGCCATTTCTAAAATGGTCATCTGTTGTCCACAAAAAACATCTTTCTTTACACAACCAGATGGAAAGGATTTCATCCTCCCCCTATTTTTTTTTAAAGCAGACGAGAGGGGACAGAATATTTTCTCAAAAAATAATAATCTTTTAAACCTATACTTGACCACATGGTCCAGGGACATTTTCTTCTTTATTGTAGCCAGCTATCAATGGCGAGAATGTAATATCTATAATCACTCGACACTAACGTAGAGGGAATGATTAGAGACAAAAAAGTCTGTTGGCGGTATGTTTGCTGAAAGTTTGAAATTCGCGACAATTACTGTGTCCGGTTGGGAGAAAACGGCTTTCTCCGCGGGACCAAAAAAACTGTGAGACGTGACCAAACTTATATAACAACATGAAATCATATTATACCAATTCCTAGGTATAATATGACCCTGGACTTCAACTGGACCTAAGATTTCAACGGAGGGGTTTTGATCGTGTTAAATAACTTTTGATATACGGTATCCAAAGAAAAAAAAAAGTGTTTTCTTTGAAAGTCTATACGTTCTGGCTTTTCGATTCTTTGAAAGTTTAATACCTCTTGGAAATACATTTATTTATTTAGAATTTGCCATAATTTTATAGTTGGCTACAATTATAAGTTAGGTTAAGTTATTTCCCTTTATGTACAGCATTAATTGTAATTTTATTTAATATATATATACAATAAAATATAAAATACTTTTACAACGTACAGTACTATAATCTTATAATAAATATTAATATTCATGCAAACGGTTTTATAAATGATCTCAAATTATTATGAAAGCGATATGGAGATTAACGACACAAGAGTATCAAAGATTTTTTAAAATGTAACAGTTTTTTTTTCAAAAAATCAAAACACATTTTTATAAATAAATTTGCACCTAACTTAGGTCGCACCCTGCCTGTAACTTTTAAACGTTCCTCTCTATAACCGTTAAGAATATTAAAAAAAAAAAACTAGGGTTAAATCTGCTGGATCACAGGGGAGGGAGGGAAATAGGGGGTGGAATAAAAAAAAGTTGCGCGGAGAGACCAATTCTGGACAATTACTGCGGCGGCTGTCTCCATGCGCAGCGCCTGGCGACGTAATGACCATAAACGTCCAGCGGAGGAATATTATTATCATTATTATAAGTCTTATGTACAACAAGGGTTTTTATAGTGACCGTGTCCTGGCAATGTGGCGACTAATAACAATGTATAAACAAAAGATTCCTATGGGATAGAGAGAGGGGGATTGTATAATATCACATAGCCACTAGGTAACTGCACTTAATCATAGACAAAGGTCCAATAATAAGCCAGAACAAAAAATATGTAAGGTAGTGCTGCGACGGAGACATTTGAAGTGTACTGGGAAACTTTAATGATAGACAAAGTGTACTTTAATTCAGTTTCTAGGTTAGGAGAAGGTCCCTTGTCCGAGAAAATTCTAATACTCATATTGTTTTTTTTTTATGAACGGTATAGCCTAATGCTGTCTTATAACAAAGCTCCCTTTCGAAGCAGTGTTTGATGCATTAAAGAAAGAGAACTGAGTAGTGTTTTATTTCAAAATTAGTACTGGGTATGCTAGAGCATTAGAATAATATTGGTTAGCAATTTATGAATAATTCTATTGATGCTTGTCTCTGCTGTGCAATAAATTGCCAAAGTACTAAACTAAGTTTATAGCAATTCTTTGATTCCTTGATGTTGTAAATTGTTAATTCAGTTCTTTTTCTTTTCTTTTATTTCAGAGTGCTGAAAGTGCCAAAATACACAGGAAAAGTAATTTATAAATAGATGTAAATTATCTTATGTGAAAGTTATAGCCACGGAGCAGCAAACTAAAAAATGGCAGTAAAATAAAATAAAAAAAAAAAAATATGATTCTTCGCAAATGAGAAATGACAGATCGAAATTTCTTCAGAGAATTGACGAAGAGACCTCACAATAGGAGAAGAGACCATTGTCGTTTGGATGGAGAGATAAATTTCTGATGAACTACAAAACAAGAAATGCTCGCAAAAGATCAAAGAAAAAAATCAGTAGTTTTGTTGTGTTGGATTGAAGTTATGGCCAAGCAACCCCCGGGATAAAGTTCCCGGAGGCAAGGTCAGTCTGGGGCAGTCTTGATGACATTACATCTCTCCCCTCCTTCCTCTTTTGTTTGAGATGCTTTCTCGTTATGTCTCTTCTGTCTCTGATTTTTTATACGTTTCCGCTTGACCTCGATGGTCGATGTGGTCAAGAAGAAAAAAAACGTTTTCTTGGTTTTTACTTAGTTAGTGGCCATCGTCGTGGCGGTATCCAATTAACATAATCAGAATTCTCAACTTCATGTTCGCATCGCAGCTAAGTTCAGCATGTACAAGATCAAGGTGTGCTGTGCGATCCATTCCATGTGAGTGTGGTACCGTGGTAAAGGGAATTTCGGATGTGACAACACTGTTCTAGTGTCACTGTTCTATTGTTCATTCTAAACTAATATCGCGTCTGTTGCAATATGGATAAGATCAAAGTATTTCCTGGTAAACCAGGACTCCCAAGTACACGTATTGTACGTACACACTAACACTAACTAACATAGGTATGGTTTAATGGAAAATCAAAAATATTTTAAAATTTTAATAAAACTTCTCCATTTTAATGAGTATAGTGAGTGACATTCTACAGATTATGATGTATAGGCCTACATTGTACAGGAATGTATATTGTTTATGGCCTTACAATATACCAATATTATAGGTGTACTATAGCATTAATAACTTACTTGGTAAACAATCCGAATTATGACGTTAACTTTTGTAACTTGTTTATTTTTTGTGATTCGTCGAACAGCAATGGGCAACAGTATAAGATAAATTAATAATATTGTGATCTTTATAAATCCAACTACCTTCTGGTGTAATACAATGTACATTGTTTCAGCTAGATCATTATCGAAGCCTTCATCTTTTAATTTATTGCGCCATGCTAGGTTAGAAAAAAAATGGACCTAATTAAAAAATGCTCTTTCTAAATAATTAAACCAGAACGAGTTCATCAGGTTGGCCATCTGGACAGTCTGGACGCTGACCATATCTAGAGGATTTTCCGTTTTAAAAAAAAATTAAAGAGTAGACGAAGAAAAAAATTGTTTTGTCTGGACAATGATGGTTTTCTTCAAAAAATAATCAACACTAGCACCTTCAAAAAGCTACCTGCCATATGTTATATGGAGCAACCTGTTAGTTTTTTTTTTCCTTTTCAATTATTATCGCGGCATGGTAGACTGAAAGTGGACAGTGACCAATAAGTTTGAAAAATCAGACTGATGCGGAGAGGGGGATATTTACACACTGACCCAGTTTTTCTCGTTATACATGGTACCACCCTCCTGTGAATAAACAAGTCTAGATCGTCTGCTGTAACCCCCAACTTTCTTATCTGTTTACCTTCTGTCCAGACGGTGCTACTGACCCCACCCTGCAACCTCGTACACACACACACTCTTAAAGAATCTCCCCCCATCTAGATCCCCCGCTAGTGACCAACTAGCCCATTGTCCACTAATGCTTTTTACTTTTTTGTACTGTTCAGACCCAACAACTCATCAAAATTTTTCTTTCCCCCATCCTCTCCCCTCTTCTGGTATTTCCTCCCCCTCGTCTCTTCTCCTGCGCTATAGTCAAGTTTTCTCGTCTGGGGTCGGGGACTTCTTTACAAGAAAATGGTCGAAACAAAACAATGTCCATACAAAGGACAGCGCGCAGACACAGCCCAGACTGGACAAACTGGATGAAGAGTATCCCAACAACTCTCCTGAGAACGCATCTAAACAGGGTCTTAGAATATTTATGACGAAGAGTGCGCCGGTTGATGAGAGAGTTCAGATCCGCTAAAACGTTCACGTCGGTATTCGAGGGGCAGCTTGTCTAAAAGCATTTATTAGCTATTACCAGGGGTAGATAGGGAGTAATTATGATGATCCTAATCCTGGAACCGCTCTAGATTCGCCAAAAATTGTCACAGATGGCGCTGATAGACCTTGCCGACTTCATACTTAATTATTTATTTATTCCGCCAATGTTTCACTATATTTAAAACGTCATTAATTATCTTAATTAATTAGCTTT
>JAQFYH010000154.1:0-15770 GCA_034694405.1 Scolopendrellopsis subnuda
GGAAGTGGATTAAGCAAACCGGAAGTTGCTGGAAAATTAATTTATGATTTACGTAATGCACGAATACATTAATAATTAAAATTTTACCGGACCGCTGTGCGTTTATACATCGTATAAACGCATAATTTACTTGTTTATTAAATTCATTCGCTTGTTTTTATTAAAAATTGAAATTAAGAACGCGTATACGACGAAAACGTAGCACAAAAATGGATATTGTAGAATTGTAAATTTCATTTTATAATTTTAACAGTGTTCAGGAAATCAAAGTCCCTGTAGAGGTAGCGGCCAATGACATATATTTATACTCTTGGATTGCATACGGAAAATCGGATAAGGTGAGTAGACCAATAAAATGTTTAGTTTATACAAGTCTGTCCATGGCCTTCTCGGTAAGTATGGGACTTAAATTAAGTTTAGTGTGCAATATTATTGAATCATCGAGCTCGCAATATGTCTACCCTCTTTTACAGCAAGGACGAATCCTTCGAGCGCGAGTGCGCGACGTTGCTTTTTTTTATGTGTTATTTTACATGAGCTCGTAAAGGGGGACTTGATAATCTTCCGCACGGCGCCACACCACCTGTGGTGACAGCGGATGTTGTGCTATTATGCTTCCTGTTTATCGGAAAGAGAGAGAACAAAGATGGATAAAAACAAGTAAATTATGCGTTTATACAACGTATAAACGAACAGCGGCCCCGTAAAATTTAAATTATTAATGTATTCGTGCATTACACAGATCAAAAATTAATTTTCCAGCAACTTCCGGTTTGATTAATCCACTTCCGGTTTTATTGACCAACTTCCGGTTCTAAAATTCTAGGAACTTGAAAATACTTAAAAATTAAAGCGAAATTTTTTAGATCAAAAAGTAGTTTTTCAACTACTTCCGGTTTGGTTCATCTACTTCCGGTTTTGTTGATTGACTTCCGATTTTGTTGGGAGAACTTCCAATTTATATGAAACGGTAAAATATTGAAAACCGCAAGTCTCTGCGTATATACCTTCGCAAGCTATTCAAATTTATATGAAAAATGGTTCCACTTCCGGTTTCGGGTTCAAGACTTGTTCCTAGAGGTCTGAAAATTGTGACGTGTTTTCCTTCTTTTTGATTCTGAACACGATGCAAAAAACCGCATGTCTCTATCTATCAGAGTTCAAAAGTTATGGGACCTGACAGACGGACGGACAGACGGACGGACAGACAGACAAGACAAACGCAATAGCGCCCACCCTACGGGGCCGCTAAAAAGAAGCATGAAAAATGCTGTTTGATGGTGGGTCATGTGATGGCCCTTTCTTCTGCATTTACGTACCACAATGTCACGTGATTTCTTTAATAATAAAAAGAACAGAGACTTTTCCTGTGTTTCCTTCTAACTGAAGAATGGATACTTTTTACAGTAGATCTTTCTACAGTAGACAGGTAGAGGATGCAGACTTTTTGCATTTAATGCAAAAAAGTCTGCATCCTTTACCTGTAGAGCCCTTGTTTCGTCTTTGATATGAGTTTAATACAGCATGATCTCTCTTTCATGTGAAGCATATAGTTTGGCTGTGGAATAGGAATTCGGACCCTCGATTCTGAGAGCCCCCCCAGGTCTCTGAAACCTTTAGGTGGTGCTAAAGCGAATACAGTCGGCCGTAGAAATGGGGTGTAAGATATATCACGTGTCATCAACAGCCGGGGCACGTGTGGTATTGTGTGCAGAGATATGTGTGGACCTTATCACAGACCGCGTGTTTTACCGCAGCTCCAGCTGGTAGGGAACACCCAGATTTCATTAGGGTTGCCAACTTGCCCTTTATTAATTGTAAATTAATACTGTTTGAAATGCTAAACAATTACCTTTTAAAAATACTTAAAACTAGGGGTGCGATTTTCGTCTGCCATACAGACGGTTTTCAGTAATGTTCCTCTTTATTATGGCAATGCTTTTTCACTTCGTGAATTCACAGACTTTGTACCGAAAATCAAGACGAAAATCGGGTAATTTTTATACTGGTTACCAGAAAATAGGGTCCTCAACCTCTCGCCAACTTCAAGATTCCGGGTGGGACGTCAGTGTTTTCTTCTATTTTGGACTTTTGGTAGAAGAACCGACGTTACGGTCTGTCCAATGTTATCTAGTCAGAAATAAAGTGAATGAATGAAGTGAAATAGTTAGCGCTCGTGGCGACTGTGGCACGTTAAGTACCCTAGAATTTCCCGGCAATATTTGGATCCAGCTCTTTGGAAGATACAACACCAAATGGTTCCGACACTCTTGGGGATATGTTGCGTGGCACAACTGCCCCCCGCTACTAATTCTCACGAAGGAGTTTCAAAATGAGGCTGGTTATTTCCATCAGTTTATTTTGTTTTAATCAATCACTATCCACGCAGCATTTTACACATATAATTATTTATTTACACGTCATTATTTTTACAAAGTTATTGTATGTACAGAAATAAATTAAAATCAAATTTACACTCATTATTTACATAGTATCGTCCACGGCATTTTACCATTAGATTGTATACCATTTGTATAGAATATTTCTGCATACATCGCTTGAAAATTTCAAATTATAACTCATAAGAAAAAGGCTTGTATACTGATGCTTGGAGTGCTTGCTTAATATTTTTGCTTATATTTTATTATTATATAATTGCGTTTTAAACGATTATATCTTCAACGAATGAAATAAGTTATAATCAAAAATACTAAGCAAGCACTCCAAGCAGTAGTTAGTATGAGGCTTTATGGACTCAAAATAATTATTATTACGGTATATTGTTTGTTGATTTTGTTGTACCATGTAAAAGAAAAACAGCATAAAATGTTGTAGCTTTTGACAGAATAAATTTAATTATAAAATAAATGTGAAAATGACGAACCAAGCCGTTGAAATTGATTCATGGTTTGTTTAAAAGTTATTTTTGCGCGGACGACTATTACGGGCAATATTGTTCGTTGTGTTTAAAACGGCAGCAGCAAATGCGCACGAAATCACTGATGTATCAACTACAGTTTAACCGATTCGTCACAGTTTCATTCTCGGTTTAAAAATAACATGGAATATTAATGAGGCTGACCTAATCGTGTGACGACATAAACACGTCAATCCATTTATTCGGAATAAACGGCACAATCTGCTGTGTATTACATTCAGCGTGTTCGTTATCGATAAAATCATCGAAATATCGAAATTACATAATACGCATAAGTTTTTTTTTTTTCAAATGCCAGACAAAACTTATTTCTGTTTGCATCAAAGTTAAAAAAACAAAAAAACCAACAAGCATCAAAACTGAAAGATCTATAATTTGCAATAATTGCAAATAATAATAATAAAATTTTGATGGTTTATTCAATATGCTGAATATCGGTTTGCAAAGACAAAACAAAAACTTGATGGAAAATGAAAACTTGTAGTATTTTATTTTAAATTTATATCAATATTTGCCGTATTTTTCTTGTCAAAATGTTCAGCTCAGCATATAACTTATAGTAATGTGCTAAATGGTCCAAACGACTCGAAACGAGCATTCAGAGCCGGAGCTTCTAACTTACGGTATATTTGGGCGAATGTTCAGTAGGCGGTATGCATATAAATGAGAATGCCTCACTATCAGAATTTAAAAAAAAAATGCTTTATATTTGGGCGCGTGGAGATTTGAGTAAAGTTCTTTTTAGGCAAAGACAATTTGACAATGCTAACCCAAGAATGCTAATTGGGTTTTATAAGACAAGTTAGTAATACCTTAATAATTGATGATTTCAAGATTAATCGTGCAAACCATGCATCGGATCAGATAGAAAGGAATAAAATAAGGAGAATAGAAATCATAAGTTTTTCGGTTTTACAGCAAGTTTTCGAAATTGAGAAGAGGATGCTATCCATTTTGATCTTGCTTTCTATAGTCGAACAGCAGGCTGAAAACTTCTTTTGGGAAGGAGTACTGAGAGGCGCAAGGGGCGCGGCATACCGGCTCTACCATCATGCATTCATATTAAGTTGCTGTTTCGTTATAATTTATATATAAAAGAGGGAAGCTTAAGATGAAAGGTGTATATCGCGCAGGGAAAAAAAGGAGGGAGAAATATACGAACGCGAACAATACTACCGCATTCATCCGAGAAATTTAATGAAATCAAAACTTGACATTTTTGAAAAGTATTTCGTTTTATCTTTTGGATCATATAGATCGGCAACAGCTGGAACAGTCGCGCTCCAAAACTTGGCATTTGTAATGACATCATTGAGGGAGACGCACGTGGGGGCCAAATCAACCCAACCGGGTCACCTCGCTGCCTTTTTTGTTCTGACGTTGCATTGAGACTGCGAGGTCGGAGATCATCGTTGATTTTTGTACCGAGGGACGTATTATGCTGTATCTTTCTCTTTTATTTTAGATATATTGAAAAAAAAAGTCCGAAAAAGTCGTTTAAAAATCCAATTTTTTTCATCCAGTTTCTCAAACTGGCTGTAATAATATACAGAGTCGTATAATATCCTCTGAATGGTTCAGTCAACTTTATTATATGTTTGGTATATATACTCGTATATATCTTTTGTCTATATAAAACTGGAACATTCTTACTGCCTTATCAAAACTCAACATTTCTGTCGAGACTCGATATACTGCAGAGGTACGTCCAGCGGGAATGTACGACAAATCATTATTCGGTTTAATTTTGATGTACAGCACGGATCGAAAATTAAAATCCTGTTCTTATTTCCAATGAACTGAACCCTAAAATAATAGGAAAGGAATTTATTCTGCTGAAATTATTGGGTTCACAATATTTAAAAGAATATTTTAAAAAATCATAATAATTGAATACTGTTAGCTATAGCAAGAATAGGATAATATACAAAGAAAAGAATACGGCACTCAGATTGAGCGGATGTAATATGTTTTCTGTTCGTACGGAAAAATAATTTGTCAGAATGATGGTAGATGGCGCACAACTACACGAGCGAATTGAAGGGAACAAAGAAGAGATGTACAGCCAATCAGGAGCTCGCGCCCCTCTAGCGGTATATACAGAAAACATTTTCCCGTACGAATAGATTATTTCCTGAATCGTATTCTTTGTATATTATCCTATTCTTGATATTAGTTATAAGTTACGAGTAATTGTATTAATATCATGGATTACTTATAGCATGGATGCATGACTGTGAATGTCTGTGACCATGGTGTGTGATCACTATTAGTTATAAAACCTCCGACAGATGATGGCTAAAAGATCAAATCCAAAAGATTACTGATAAACGGTGTTCAGATCACGATACAGTACACCACTGTATCGTGGTTCAGATACACTTACGAGTCGACAGCACACAGCAGTAACTTTTCTGGACGTTCGAAAATTACCTTTTGTAAATGCAGACATCGATATAACCATCGATATCGATGGCATTGAAACGATGAAGAAATATTTCGACTTTTTTCGTCTTGTGTATAAGAAAAGAAAATGAACCATCATTCAGACTTGTATATAAGGCCGATAAGTTATCAACTCACGGCATTATCACCAGATCTCGAGGTGATTTTTTTTTCTTCTCACTCGGTAGCAGAATAGACTGTGTAATATGCTGTTGGCTTTCAGCCAATACGAAAATAAGATGTAAAAACGCAAATCTAGCATTAGCTTGTATTGGTTTTATATGAAAGAAAAATGTGGACAAAAAGAAAAGAAATGATACAGTGGTCACGAATGCCGGAAGCGAAATAGGACGATATAACGACAATTCTTCGGATGTAACTGAATCTGGACAAGAAATTTATTATGTGTCGTCTGATTGAAGATTTTTTTTATCGTCATGGAGCAATGTCAGTGTATTGTCCCGCCTGGAGTAACAGATCTCCCATTCGCAAATTATTTTTCAATAACTTTTGCTGTTTTGCAATTTTATCGTTGTAGGAACTACGTATTTGATTACACCTACCTATGTATTTGACTACACCCCACCACCAGAATTTCTAGCGTTTTGTTTTGATATAAACAAAGTAAAAAGACCCTAAAAAAAGAGGTGGAAAAGGTTAGAAAAAAAACAAGTAACGATGTGTAAGTTAGAGTATAATAAGGGTATTATAGCAAGTGAGGAAGCAACTTCAGAGAAGTGATGAGTGCACTTCAGCAGAAGATCAAATGTTAACAATGCCCATCAAGCTCATAGCCTTATGCTTTTCAATTAACTAATCACAAGCCGATGAACGTATAACAAAGAAAACTAAGTTACGAAATAGGTTACGTCACGAATAAACTTGCTAAATACAATGTTGGTCACCTGACGGCACTAACAATGTGGATACCCCGTATATCAAGTGAATACTTACATAAAATTTCAAGAAGCAATCCTACCATTGGTAAGAAAATTCCAGCATTTCTATATCAAATTGGTCATATTCTGGATTATAGTCAGAACAGAAATAGGTAATATTTTTAAATTATTAAAGATAAAAAAACCACTTGCGAGTTTCGGAATTTTTGAGCTAAAAAATTCTAAACAATGCATAAGACAACGATTGAGACCGGACTTTTAAAATTACGTAAAAATTATCCTAAACCATGGAACTGGTACGTCACTACAGAGCCTGCTGGATTGCACACGCGGTGTTTGGTTACAATAATATGACGACACTACCTTCAAGAAACATCGCACAGGTCATTGAACACTCTAGCCATTAGAAAATTAAACCCCCAGATTCATTAATGCGTCCCGGCTTTAGGTAATATTGGTGCAGGATAACAATGGTAGCTTGTCCCAATTATGCGTCGTTTTTATTAACTTAATTAGTGCCGTCATAAGCTAAATCGTCTACCCAAACACAGCGTGTGAAATCCAGCAGGCTCCATAGTGACGGTACCAGTACCACCGTTGAGATAATTTTTACTTAATTTTAAAATTCCGATCTCAAACGTTGTCTTATACATCGTTCAGAAAAAAGAAACTAATTGTTTCGCTGGTCAACGAACGCAGTATTACTTCGTATCGTCCTTACTCTGCTTTCAATCTCTCTTTTCCCAATTGTTTCAGTAAATTCATTCACTTTTCTCCTTCCATTCGAGTGATTGCATTCTTAAATGGATCCCTCGGTCTATTGTTTATGTATACAACGTTTACCGTATAGATTTCATCGCATGAATCTTCATCCGCAGCTGAAACACGGTTGTTTACATTGTAACACACGTGAGTGCTGCTGTGTCTGCAATTAATTAATTAAACATACAAGGAAAAGCGTGACTAATGGTATTGACTGTTCGCATTTACCAAATGTGTGATATTTGCTTCTGCTGTAAGCAAAAGCGTGTTTCACGCAACGGATTCCCAACTTCATGTTCTTTCCATTTTCATCAGCATGTTTATATAACTTAGCGTATAAGCCAGCAGCCAAATTATTAGCATTTATTCTACGTGTTTACCGCCCATTCATGAATACGCAATTACATACCGTATAGTATCGTTGTACCGAAATTTACATCGAATTTGTTTTTATCGATATTTATGTATTTCATTACGATACTGGGCAGAGACGAAGCTAGCGGAAGTGGGGGGTTGGGGAAGGTTGTATTTATTAGGTATAAGGTATTCCCTTTAGACAAATTCCATTTGGTACAATTTCCATACTCGGTAAATTTCTAGTCGGAAGTCGGTATTTTCCTATAGGCTAATGGACAATGGTTGAGCTCCCTTATTTTACCAGTCGGTTGAGTTGATGGTAAATTAACTTTCGACCACTGAATTACTCTCCCAACCAACCCTCTTGTCGAACTTCAATTAAAATGACACCTAATTTTGTCTTTATTACATATTATTTTCTTTCAGAAATACTAAAACACCCTTTTTCTTACGTAAAAAAAAAACACCTCACCTGTTTAAGTTTACGCGCCATGATGCAACTGTTATAATAATATGCATTAAAAAAACTGAGTTGGTGATGTAATTCACATTTTTATATCTATTTTCTTGAATAGAACATAAAACGCGGAGCCTGTAAATTAAACTGCTAGGAAATCAATTACTCCAGTGTCAACTTTTCTTCATCCCACATCCCTTCTACTTCCCTGAACTTATCCCTCGCTATCAGAGCTTTTTACTTCTGTTTATATATTTTTTTCGTCGAGAGGTTGTTCGTCATGGGAGGTCTACTCGCTTCATCAATGTCATCATCTAAATCTTCAGATATATACCTGAAACAGTTATATAGCGAGACCTAATCCCGTATAAACACAATACCAATTTTTCAATATACTATATAATAGAAACGTGTTATATCCCATCAGCTGCATTCGGCATAGAAATATATAGTCGAGATAATGATAATCAGATGCAAAGAAAAGGTTGCAAAACTGCATTGCATTATTTTTATTCGGGGATGAACTTTGAAAAAAAATGTTCGATTCTTTTTTGTTTGTTTTGAAACAGTTGCATTGATTAATTTACAAACGACCAACGAAAATTATTAATTATGAATTAATAATTATTAGATGCTTTGGATGTACGAGTTTCAATTTATTTAAAGAACCAATAAACAAAAAAACACCTAGAAGTTAATATAAAACACACACACACACACACACACACCCCCGTATAAGGTGTAACTAACGTAAGTTATAAGGGTTGCTCAAATGAAAAGTGGCTTTCGTTGAAAACGAAATTTATATTAGACTGATCCAAAAGTTATCACTGGGATTATTGAGGTATAGGACCACTCTTCAAACCATGAAATGCATGTCCCATTCGAAGAAGGATTTCGGCTTTACCAGGGGACAGTTCGTTGCGTCTCCTTCAATTGAGCGTCCAACTGAAAACAATATCCTTTTAAAGCATTCAACGTTCAGAAAATATGGAAGTCGCGGGGTGGGAGTTTGGGGTTTTATGGTATTATGTTTCAGTACCTCCTGTAAGCAGGAACATGAGCAGGCAACGGAAAATCCGTGCAATTCCATGACCAATCGATTGACAAATTCATGCACAATGCTGACAAAGTGATGTTTTTTTTTTTGACTACCTCGGGCCACTTTTAATCGAGAATTTATTTGTCACCCTGCACAACGACCAACTCTAAACGATACTGCGAAACACTTCTGACACGATTATGCAAAACAGTGGAATCGAAAAGTTGAATAAGTCCATTGATATCAGGTGGGCGTTCACTTGAAGGAAACACTGACGAACTGTCCCCTGGTAAAGCCGAAATCCTTCTTTGAATGAGACATGCATATATACGTTTGAAGAGGGGTCCTATACCTCAATAATCCCGGTGATAACTTTTGGATCAGTCAAATTTAAGTTTCATTTTCAACGCATGGCCACTGTTCAAATGAGCAAGTCTTATATTTGAGTCCCAAGTGCTTGACCTCGTAAGATCTGACGACACCACCACATCAGTGGCAGCTACAGGCCAGGCTTGACCTAAATTCTGGAATGCAGTTGGCCAGAGTACAATCGCCAGCCAGAATACCTCCCGGAAAAGTCCGAGCATAATTTAATATTCGTTGAGGTAAACAATAAAATAAAAAGAATGTGTGTGCTGGGGGTGTGAGATCAGGTCTCGAGAGATCCTTCAGCAAACTGTTACTTCTCGTCGGGGATGCACGTGATCTACGTAACGTTTTTAGCACCGCACTGTTTAAATACGCCGTGCACTATCCCTTGCAGACAAATAAACTATTTTTCTCGATGTGATCACACGACACAATTGAATTGAATTGTCGCTTGCATTCTACATACCTTTCGAATTTAATTTACTGTTGTTGTTGAAATGCGAACACTTAGCAGTTGGGCACTGGGAGTGTTTCGGGAGTCTCTCCCCCCCCCCCTGATTGCAAACATACACTCTGTAAGTTGATGAAAGCAAATGTGGAAGACTGGAAGTCTAAGTTAATTTTCTAAAATTGGAGAGAGGTGTTTAAAGAGAGGTGTTATAAAAGGGTTTGATGCCACTTACGTAACTGTATAAAATTTAACATTTTCACTAAGTAAAAAAGATTGGTTACTAACTCAGGTGGCTTGAAACTCAGGGGGCAGCGCAACTCAGAACACGTTCCGAGTTGCGCAGCCTTTTGAAACTTACAACGTTCAGTTTACACCCCTGGAAAAATTTCTGACGGCGCCCACGAATGCAGCAAATGACCACGTCCCAAAACGGCTAAAGATGATCAGTTTAGTAAAATCTTTAATGAACTGCTGTCGAAGCAAAAGAAAAGATCTTGAAAATGAGTTACGATTAACTTCTTGACAAATAGACTGTGGGTTCATGGTTTTTTCGACCCGTCTCGACAGAACGTCAACCGAACTCGTGAAACTGGAATAATTTTAACGGAATGTTTATCGGACCATGGTGACATTGCTCCTCGTCGCTCTGATGAAAGATGGTATATGATAGAAGGTTGTCTGTATATACGAAGAGCATTATAGCTCTGCACACGATGATTTATACAGAAAAATAAGCACTCGAAAAACGGAAGCAGAGTGGGACGAATTGGATCTGCGAGACTTTCCATTCTGCGACACAATTGCATTCGGAATGAACACGAATCACAAAATTTTCCAGAACTTACTTGCTTGGTAAACAAAAATCATTGTTCGCCTTTTTTGCTTTTCGAACGGCTGCCTGTGATGCTAGTCGAGTCGGTCATGAATAATGATTTGTTGTTATCGCAGACAGTATATTATTATTATTATTATTGTTATTCATTTCTTTTTATGCCACTATCTATAACAGAGCAAACAAACTCGTACGAAGTAATATTGTTGATTCTTTAAAAAAAAAATGTAGATTTACAGTGTAGAGATGTAGTTTTTTTTTCATCATTCTACCCAGTCCTTCTGCAATGACTGTATTGTACAGGGGGCTGAGTTTGGGATTTCGCCCCCTCCCGTTAGATTTCCGACCTTCCCTCTTCAGTTCAGCTCCAAAAACCAATATTTAACATTACTACGTACATCCACGAAGGTAGGTAAGTCCCCATCAGTTCTAGATCCAAAATTATGTAGTCTCCCCCTCCGGTTCTAATTTTGTAAATCCTGGTAAGATACAATACGCTGCTCCAACAGAATAAAGGGGGGACACAATTTGCTAATGACGACAAAAAGAAAAAAAAGATGCGAAAAGCCTGTCTTCTTTCGTTCATTCGATGATTCATAAAAATTAAATCTTTATAGTTTTGTAGATTATAATGAATACTTTTATTCAGGTCAGTTTATGAATATAATTTCTATTATATCTGAGGCAGTAGATTATCGTTTTGTACTAACCTTGTATCCAGAAAGGGGAAGGGGGATTTTCCCACCTCTCTACCACATTGTGGTTCCCATCCTGCCATTCTTTCACGGGAAGGTGAGGGACTTGACATAAGTTTAAAAAACATGCTCGTATTTTTCCTGAGAGGATCCAAATTTTGCCGGGACCAAGTCCAGGCATATTTAACGTGCCACAATCGACACGAGCGCGGACTATCGGAGTCCTCTTACTCCAGATAGTCGGGAGAAAACTCTAGAAGGTCAAAAAAAATTTCCCCCACCGGGGCTCGAACCCGTGACCTCTAGGTTGGTGAGCCGGCGCGCTAACCATTACACCAGAGCAAAAAGCGCGGGGGGAAAAAATCTTGAAAACCCCTCTTAATTTTATTGGGTAGAAAAAGACGTAATTATATATCGTGAAATCTCACTTTATCACCCACAATATTGGGTTCGCGTTTCTACCGAAAGTAAAGGTGAGAGTTTTGGCAGCTTTTTCCCTGTGTCCGAGGCAATATTATTAATCAATTGCTTTTTCCCCGATTGTATTTACTTAGAATCCGATTTGAGTTTAGCTACCGTGTATTGGTTTATACCTTTGGCCTTTAATCTAAAACAATAATAAATGGATTCACTCAACAAAAAAAAAATCGCGTAATTTTACCTTCGGGGAAAATTCCATGCGTCTGAATGTTTGATTATTCCTTCCGGGAATATTTTCGCTAGGGAATTTCTTGTTGGGAATATTTCCGGGATATACTGTTGGAAATATTACAGAGATATAGTATATCTCGGGAAAATTTCCAAAAGGAAATTTCCCTAGTGGGATTATTCCCGGGATATACAGTGGGAATACAGATTTTACAGATGCCGTATAATACGCGGTATAAGGGTAAACTGGTACAGTGTATCTCGGGAATTTTCCCAAGAGGAAATTTATTCCCTAGTATAATTCCTCAGGAAACTTTACTTTTAAAACCAAAAATTGCGAATACGATATACGATTCGAATACGATATACGAATACGATATATCGTATATCGAGGAAAAATTCTGAATTCTGTCATCTAGAAAATATTTTAATAAAATTTGTGGGAAAGCGAAATGTTTATTATCTGGAATTTTCCATAATTTTTTCCTGACACTTTTCCCTATAATATAATTCCGGATATATTTCTCACCAAATTTCCCGAAAAATATTTTCCCTTCTAAGTTATTCATTCATACCTTCACAATACGTACGATAAAGTTAAAGTTTAAAGCGAACGTCTCTACTTCGGGTAGCCAGTAGTCTATAACTTCGATTTGTAGAAAAAAAACCGGCGACCTTTATAAACAAGTTTATACCTTGTTTATATCTCCGCAAAGAATGAGGAAGTGAACGAATCTTAAAAAAAAAGAATTCCAGAGAAGAAAAAAATAGAGCGGCAGTACAACACACTCGCATGCAGCCCCCAAAGCTCGAATACTGCAGTACCGTACGAAAGTACATTACGGTCAAATCAATCGGATTTGGATTAGGGCCAATTATTGCGGGCTCTATCCCCTATTATTCAGACGATATAGGACATCAAAGGCGTATATTTTGGTTCACATAAGCTTAGTCTCTTTTTTTTATACAAAGATTAAGCATTTTTGTAAAAATTTTGGAATAAATGACTATGCAGCAACGCTAAACAATGCGTGAAATTACGAACAATATAGATTTGTTGAAGAGGAAAATGATAGAAGGGGTCAAGGTCAAGTGACTGTATCGTTTTGGAAAATAGGACTCGTGGCGCGGGACTTTTGAATGGGGGAATCAATCAAAACTTTGTAAGAATTTAGAACATTGAAAGTCGGCGAACTGGAGAACTAGTGCGGTAAGATATTGCGGAAGAAGTTAGCGGTAATATTTTTGTACGAGTAAAATAAGAGAAAAATTAGTTGTAAAATAAAAGAGAAATCGTGCAAAAATAGAGGATAAAATTAATGGTAAAATTAAAGAAAAATAATGACAAAAGAAAGGAAAAATACTGGTAACTTAAAGTAAAGGAAAAATTTTCCGAATAAAATAAAGGATAAAATTAATGTTAAAATGAATAAAAATTAAAAAACGAATGGTAAAACAAACGAAAAATTAGGGATATAAAATAGAAAAAAAATAGATGTAAAAATTATAACAGTAGAATAAAATAGAGGACTAAGCAATTATTTAAAATGTTAGGTGCTTTTAATTAACATAGCAATAGCACTACGTTATTGTACTAACGAAGGATTTAATAATATAGTTTTGATATACCTGTAGGCCTACAATCGGATTTTTCAAAAGACATAATTATTGATTATATTTTCCATTATTCAACTTTATGTTGTTAGCAATGATATTTCGCTCACAAAGGCAACTGAATACGTATTAATTAATTATGATATGTCAACCTACCGGGTCTACGTACGTCGTTACAGTTTTAGCTAATGGGGGTATCGCGTATCTTATAACTATTCCCTCAGCGAGCCCCATTAGCTAAGATAAACTTGTTAAATAAAATAATAATAGTTTACATTTGTATACCATTATAACTAGCGTCACATTATTATTCATAGCTTAATTTTTAGTAAATACCAGTGATTATTCTGATTGCGTGCGCCGGTCCCATTAGCGGTCCACAGAAAGTACAATCACAGCCATTTTGAAAAATATAGCATCAAGTCTAGCGAATATTTACTGTAATTTAAATACGAAATTTTTTTTACACCCTATACACACCCATTTTTGACAAGTAGTCCTTCCGGGAAAAACAACCCCTGAAATGCTGTCTTTCCCTCTTTACGGCTACGCTATGCTGGAAAGACACATTGTCAGGGGCCCGTAAACATGGAGGGTGACAGTAATCTTCAGTTATGACATAATGCCATAAGTAATATTATTCTCCATGGTCTCCATACATGTCTGGTAATGGTGTTTTTGCATTATATACGGTACGCAAAGCCTTTGCGACGTAGTATATTGGCATTTTTCCAACTTTGTGACGCCTCCTATTCTAGGGCTCTGTATCACACACAAAAATATTCTTTTTTATCGGTGCGTGTACGTAAAAAAAAAGGAGTGCATGTACGGAAGTTTATATGTGAATAGAGATGGATATCCCACCAGAAAATTCGAAGATTTAACCTTGCCAGTATTCATCCTTTTTGAGTGTCAAGCATGCACGCTTTTTAACCTGAAGAAAGGCGGGTGATTTAAAATTATTTAGCAGTTTTTTCGTTTTTTAAATACCGACAGATTTTTCCCCATTTGCAACTTCAGTTATAAGGGTTCGATTTAAGGGGGGGGGGGATAAACCCCCTAGTTAAATTTTAAAGCTCTCCCCCCCCCAAATTCCACACACTTGGTTCCAACTTACCTAGGGTTCAATTTGGAGAATTTGAACTGGGGGTCAAATTGGAACCATAGGGGTCCAATTGGAACCATAGGGAACCATAGGGGTCAGGACTCATTTTGGATTTGGATCTGGGTTGTAATGTAAAATTTTAATTTTTGGAGTGGAATTGGGGGGGGGGGGTCAGGAATTTAACTGGGAGGTCGACGCCCCTGGCAAATCGAAACCTGATTTTACCCCCCCCCCTCAAATTTCGTAAATCTATATCTGGTTAAATAAACATAATCCCCTGCTTGAAGACTGTCACCCATAACATCCTCCTTTTTTATAATTAGATGCTCGGGGTTCTTATAAAAGAGAACTTGCTTCAATCAATAGAATCAACTAAAAAAACGTCTTCAAGATTGTTATTAAAATATTTCCTCGTTATTCGCTTTGTGTACCGTAGAACATGAAAGTAGGAAAAGTAACTTTTCAAAAAAAAAATTTGATTTGAAATTCTATATTTCGATATTGAATAAAATTATTTTCTCGTTCCAAACATCCCTTCGAGTGAAAATCAATGTTCCAATTTACGTATTTTATTTTTTTTTCCTTTTCGGATTCCGGGAAGACCTTTATATACAAAAGAGTGTCCGTGTGACTGAATGGCTTGGACGCTCGCCTCCAAAACTCTCAACGGCTAATAAATGAAAATTTCTCTTCCATGCTTCCGGAGCTAATCGGAGGCCCGGGTTCGATTCTAGGGCGCATGACCTATACGGGAAAGAGATGGCCCTGGTCATGTGCACTTGTGTTGTATTTTTTTGCACGTTGCACTAAGTCGTAGCAAACTTTTTGGTAACGGAAAGTATTACTCGCTTGTCCAACAAGTGTAGGTAGGTTTTCACCGCTTCCGTCTCATTGCGTTTGATTTGACCAATCATATACTGGGAACGTCGAAGTTCGACCAATCAGAGCGGTAAAATGATTTTATCGCTTTTAGTCATCCAACCAAACGCATCGTTTACGGAAGCGGTGAAAACCGACCTTTACACCTTACCAATGGACTCGCAATCTGTTTGGGTGAGTTAAACGTGCTTTTCGCCTTAAAAACAAGCTACTATTGATCTAAAGACAAGTTTAAAATAAACCTACTTCATTTGCATGGTTTCGGCGTTAAATAATT
>JAQFYH010000155.1:0-15765 GCA_034694405.1 Scolopendrellopsis subnuda
TTACGTCACTGGCTTACTCTCATGGTATCTCTCGAAATCGTTTTTCAGCGGTACCGTCTCGTATGAGACCCCCCTGCCATTTACACTTTAATATTTTTTTCTGGTTTCTAAGATAATTTTAATTCATTTTAGACAACCTAAAAGCAGAGTGTTATGCCTCCAGTATAATGGTCCAATGACAGTCAGTATTTACCTCTGACGTGAACATGCTGGCGCAGGTACCAATGCACCAGGCGACCAGGGGCTTGTTGATGACGCCGTCCTCGATGGCCTTGCACACCTCGTACTCTTCCACTCCTCCAACCTGTAAAACATTTAAATCAAATATATTTGTATTCTCGGGATATCGTTGTGCCACCCTCCGTGCTTACTCCAAACTGAGAGCGGCGAGGTTTCGGTTGGTTTTCACCGCGTCCGTCACGTTGCGTTTTGCCGCGTCGAACCCCGACGTTCCCAGTAACGTGCGCCAAACGCAACGCAACGACGCGGTGAAAACCCACCTCCTCCCGTATCACCTAAAGCCGGAGCCCTAGTTCTAATGAAACTGTTGGGGAGGGCAGTGGGAATTTCCCCAGAGGTGTTATGCAACACGTCAATATGTCCTCGTGGCGCCGGTCGAGTTTGAACTCGCCACATATTTCCGGTTAAACGTGCCGCTCGGAGGAATTATAATTTCAACTTGCGTTTCCGAACTGACCTCTCCAAGCAGGACGATCATCTTGACTTCAGGATCGGCCTGGTACCGGAGAATGTGGTCCATAAACGTAGTTCCCGGATATCTGAGGAAAAAAAAACACATTTGAAAATGTTTTTTTTCTCTAATTTCTACAGAATAATCTTTTCCCAACACGGGGAGCGGCGTTTTCTAACTTCGCGCTAGTGCATCCGCTTGGGAGCGTGTCAATCGCCCTTAAGGAATACGCGGGAGTGAAAATGGACGGAGTTCTGTATCAAATATTCTACAGTTTTATAAATTAAACGCATTATCATTATTTTTGTTGAATGTTGTCATTTGAAACCAGGATTAATGGTAATGACAACATTAAACAAGTCACTAATTGACTTGCTCAGTCGAGAAAGTGTTTGCTAGCGGCAACAGGGCAGCTGCAGCAAGGCCCATTTGGGTCCTCTCTCTCCACAGGCTCCCCGCTGTTCCGCTAGCTGCAAAAATTTTTAGAGCCACGATTCAGTGAGTGTGGCAAACTAAAGCTTGACGATTGTTAGAGGGACCATAAAGTAAACTGCACCAAAATTCGTGGTTTCAAATATTCTTTGACAGTGAAAAATTAAAATACACAAGTTCTCGGCTAATTCTCGTCCTAAAATTATAAACTATGGCTAGTTTTGTTTAGCAACGTTCTCTCTACGCTCTGGGACGCTTACTTTTTAAATTTTACTGTCCGAATAATTTTAAAATCGGAATATTCGTTTACAGCGCTCAATGAGCACCGTAACGTAAATTCCGATTTTAAAATTATTCCGAAATGTAAATAAAAGAAATGACCGTCCCAGAGCATAGAGAGAATGTTGCTGAACAAAACTAGCCATAGTTCATAATTTTAGGATGAGAATTAGCCGAAAATATGTGTATTTTAACTTTTCTCCGTTTTCTAGCTACTGAACGACTTCGAGCTCTGTCTAAAATGGCGTCTATCGGGAAAACTCAGGAAAGCGGATCTTACGACGCTTCCTAAAAGTTTCTGTTCATGGTGGATACGCTTCAATATGAGCTTCTTGTTTTATAGAGCGTGAAACTAGCCTACCTGGAAAGATGCCGTGCGGAGACATGGCCTTGATCCATCCGATTGGGAACAAGTCCGAATCCTTTACTGCCTGGAAGCACTTGTCGATAATCTTATCCATTTCATGTGCCGAAATGTCTTTTTTGCAGTCATATTTTATTTCTTCTAATACATTTTCCGTATTTTCCCTATAAAAGAGATAAACATTAGCTTTATTTTAATATTGAAGTTTACAAAGGCCAAACACACTATCGTAACTTGTAAATCGAACCCTGGACAAACCTACATTATTTTTTATTTTGCGAGTTTATAATTTTTTGTGTGTGTGGGTAGTCAAAACGAAAACCCGTTCTAGATAAAATGAGAATCTGTGACTCAGTGAACTGAATAAGTTTCAGAATTTTTTTTTTTTAGTTTTATAAGTAACATCTTTACTAAAAATTCTGGTTTCAAAACATTTTTATTACACGTTTTACGAACTTGCCAAATAAAATATTAGTTACGTTTTCTCGATGCATTTTTGGTAACCAGACGCGTCATCTCTGACGTGTTTTTGTGATCGAGCAATGCAATACTAACCTGCTCCTCGCGTCTGGTAACCAAAAATGCACCGAGAAAACGTGCCTATTATTATGTGAGCTTTTTGTACCTGTCATACAGAAGAATATTCTGCTTGTATTGAAATTGATAGTCATAAAAACCAAAAACACTTTCGTAAGTTGTAAATTGAACCCTGGACAAAACCCATATTGCGAGTTCAAAGGCCTAATTTGTTATTTTGTTTGTTTGTTTTTGTGGGTCGTCAAAACGACAAACCGTTCTAGAAAACTGAAAAAGAATTTCTAAACGTGACATTAACTTAAAATCAGCAATTAATTTGTTTTTATCTTGTTAAGTACCGGTAGCGCAACAAAAAAGTTGCAATTTTTCCAGAGAAAAGTTGCAACGAGACCATCAAAAAGTTGCAAAAAGTTGCAATTTTATTTACAATGAATAAAAAAATTGTTTATACAATTTGTTATCTTAGTCTGAAACTTGGTAAATTACTACATTTTATAAATAATTTTATTCTTCTTCGGGAAATTCGTGAGAATTAAATGCAATGCGAAGGTGAACACTAAGATTTTCCTCCAGGAAACCTGTCGGACCGTAAAATTTTAAGATATAAGAAAAACTCTGGGATTTTTTCAAACTCGCATTTCTCTCTCCATTTCTTTTAATTATAAAGTAATAATTTTAATAAGTATAATTTTTTTATGTTTTTTTTGTTTTATATTGAAAATTAATATGCTTTTATTAATTTCACTGAAAAGTTGCAAAAAGTTGCAACTATAAAGTAAAAAGTTGCAAAAGTTGCACTCGCACATAAATCACATTATGTTATTTTTATCAGAATATCGTAATTCGTACTCATATAATTTTTTATGTAGAGTTGGTACCGACAAGGGTCTCAGTCAAAAAGTTGTAAAAGTTGCAATTTTGTTGTCCTCTTATAACTTAAAATTGGTTTATATGTAATCTTAAAAATTATCCTTCATGGGGACAGAACTTGAGGAATTTTTCGTAGGTCACTCCAACCAGGTCGTGGGGGGTGCGCTATTAGGTCAAGAAGGATATTCGACTCCTGAGAGCATCGAAGGTAGGGAGAAAGTCAGGGTGGAACAATCGACACGAGCTTGACCGCTTTACTCGAGAGAACTCTGAGACAAGGTCACAATTTTACAACCCTGTCGAGAATCGAACCTTCTGGTGGTGTGAGCTAACCCCTCGGTCACTGCTTTATAATGAATTTGAAATTAAAAATAAATTAAAACTTCCTTTCTTGTTGTTATAGACAGATGGAAGAGAACATTCCGTAATGATACAAAGGTGAATTAATAAAAAAGGTAACGATATTTCATGCAGTTTTCAGAATATCGCGGTATTATTGAATTTTCTACAATATTCTTGAAACACATTAATAACGTGGGAATGGGGATACTAACAATGTGTACTTTAATAATTTTAAATCAATATTATTTTTCTATAAAAAACATTAAATAAGTTATGCTGTTTTATACAGACATCAACTAAAACCATATAAAACTTAATCATTATTTGTCTTATTTATTTATTCAGTATAATATTACAGTTTTAATAACATTGGCATTTTCAATTATATTTCGTTAAGTAATTTCACCGTAAGTTTATTTTACTTTAGATTTTTTTACATAATTTATCGGTAGTTACCGGTATTAAACGCATGTTTATAGATTTTTCATTCGTTTATTATATGTTTGTGCTCATAGCATATCACCCAGACATAATTTATTTGACTTTAATTTTAACTTTAATTGCGCACTAAAAATTCTTATTAATGTCCTTGCAATGATGGCCATTATTGTTTACATCCTACTTTCCACACTTTGCCGATAGATGGCGGAACGGTGGAACACATTCATTACAACCCACCGTCTGACGTTTTCTCCGCCCTAACTCCATCTCTCTCGCCTTTCGTACTAAAAAACTCCACCCCTCGCCGCCATATTGCCCAAAAACTTTTAGTTTACTTTTCCTATATATCGCATCTCGAATAAAATACTTGCGGGAATATAACTTCGCAGGGGAAAAAATATTAAAGCCTCCTATTGAAAGGAGTATAAAAAAGATATTAAACTCGAGTTTAATTAATGAAACTTGCTTAATTAAAAATAAATATATATTTGAGAGCAAATTTACTATCCCATCCATATACGGCGTAATAAAAACTGTATTTTAGGCTTACGATCACTTTGATAAAATACACGCATGTTATTCAAATACTCCGTACGTCACAGTAATGCTTTTTTTTAAGTAAAATAATTTAAAAACTGCAATAAAATAACTTTAAACTTGTTGCTATGCTTTTATTGCAACATAGCACCATTACACACATAGCAACAATACATCCTCTGCACCGTACTATTAATTTTTCGATAAAATTAATGTGTTAAACTTACGGTACATTAAAATAATAGTGAAGGAACGATTTTTCCAAAATTAAACCGTAAAAATAGATACTTAACTTAATTAACTTACTTACTGTATGCCGGTATAATAATCTGATTTGCAGGTTGTAGTTCATTTATTATTTTAAAATTAAAACAAAAACTCTTTTAGAAATAAAGACTTGTATTGCATAGCAGCATACGAAATCCTTGAATATTTTATTATTCAAATAAGTTTAGACCATCATAATACCAACAGCATAATACCAGACAGCAAATTACAAGCAAACGAGTACTCGAGTATGCGAGCTCGAAGATGGAATTTAAAAAAAAAATTACTCGAGAACCTTTGGCAGTTGTATCCTTTTACTACCGGACTTATATGCTGGGGAGTAAAGTATGTGCTTATAGGTATGTAATAATCGTCAATATTACACTGATACACATTCTCATGGATAGTCGCACCCTGAGAATGTGTTTACGTGTAACGCCTACATTTTAGTTTTCGATAACAGGTTCTTTTCGAATATGCGTAGTAACTCGGATTGAATACCAGTACATGTCGGTGTAGGCTACTATACCGGCAGAATTTGCTTGTTATACGGTATATCAACCTTGTAGGAAACCGGCATGCAACACGCCCTTTTTTTTATTAATACTCTTACACATAATAAACTTATACACCTAAATTCTTGCAGTGTAACAATAATGATATTGAGTGCATCAATTTTCAGCTCGGCGTAAAATATCTCACAACATTGACGTAAGATATGATAATGCATTAACTTCGCCCATATGTTTCACGAGATAAAGTTTAATCATTTATTAAGTTTGGTGGGGACGAATGAAGGTGGAACCACGATCTACCCATCTATGAAATACCTTGCTCTTAAATTATTCACACCGAATACACTCAACTCTCCGAGTCTCTGATGGCGAAAGATGCAGAATTCTCTAGCATTAGCCGAGAAAAAATGGAATAAAATATACGACAAAGAAGAAGCGGTATTTCATATTACGCTACACGCAGTATTATATTATATGGGCGCGCGGTTCTAAGTTATCTGTTTTATTATGATAGCTTTTACGACATATTGGTTTCTTTCCAATAAAAATAAGCATTTACGGTATAGGTTTCTGTACCGTATAGTGACCGTACAAATTGTTATCAACGATGAATTAACAGCTATGAATTGCTGAACATCATTATACCTTTTATATTATTTTTACTTTAGATAATTATTAAACCTTTTAACTTTATAGCAGTTTCCATACAACTGTATTAATTTAATTTCTTTTATAAATTCGAATGATCCTACGAGAGGAGAGGGTAGTGACATAAATACATGCGCCATCCTCCGTGATCACCCGAAAGGAGTGACGTTTCCATTGGTTAGGTATCGGTATCAGTGGAGAATATTCATCCCCTGATGAGAGACTCAAAATTTATCATGCGACTAACTTAAAAAAAAAGCGAGCAATTTTAGCAACTCTTTCGATGACAGTTACTGGTAAATCGACTGACTTGTTATCTTTTTCTACGTCATAACTTTTTCCAATGGAAATTTGTTTTCTATATTTTTATTGGCTAAATATTGGCTCAAATAAAAACAAACTTTATATTTTTAAAATGATGGTTATATTATGTTAAAGTTATAACTTGTTTTGGTCCACAATTGACACTCAGATCGTAATTCAAATAATATAACTTTTATATGGCCTTATTTGCAAAAGATTTTGTTTCTCAAAATTCAATTTTAAACGTGTGCGCCGCTCTGCTGATATACAACCCCCATGAAACAAGCACCGCGGTGTGCCGGGATGGAAACATTTATATGAATGGGTAATAAAATAATCAAGTTTTATGCTTATTATATGGTAGCGTACAAGAAAAATGTAGCGTGAATTGTTAAACGATTATTATTATCCGTGATATTATTTTTATAATGCTGTAATATAAAGAGTATAAAACTTTGATGTTATGTAACAAACTACTGCTGCTGTTGCGGATTGTTTAGAGACCAACACTTATAAAACAATTATAACAAATTGATCACATGATTTATTATCGCATGAAAAATCACGACAACATGCGGTATTATTATTATTATAGCCGTTTATGGCAAACTGCAACTGGTAGGCAAAAAGGTAATAAAAAATCATGACCATTTATTTAGAGAGGGAAAGTCATCCAGCCACGTAACATAAAACACACGTTTATAAAGTTATGCTTTTTTTAAAAGAAATTTTTTGTACATTATTTTACATAATTCGCTGGATAAGATTTTTCTTGCTACGAGTATTGCGTGTTTTTATATGGAATCGTGGTAATTTAAACTCTTCTTCAGTTGCAGCTGTTTGGTGATAATAATATCTTATCATTTAGTTATTTTAGTTATCAGATGTCTATTTCCGTAAATATAAAACAACTGCAATATAAGTTAACGAGAAAATGTAACAAAATATACTGAATACAAAATAGTTATCAGTATGATCTTTTTTTTTTGCGTATTAATTTTTAATTTCGGTACCTCATAGTTTTTGTTGTTGTTGAACAACCTGCTGTGCTCTCGTGTATGCTAAAATATCTCCACATTCATTAGTTGGCATATTACCTCGTATATTGTTGCAAACTTAAAAATATAATTTTTAAGTTCGCATAAGCTGCGGAATGAAACTGAATTTTGTTGGATATTTTGCACCAACATTTTTTTAAAAATAAATTAATGTGGGATATTAACTTCGACTTATCCACAAGCCATTCCCAAGGCAGCTTGAATATTGATGTCGCTGATTCGAGATCGTAATTCGTTATCCTGATGCAGGCGGCTATATCCTTGAGGCAACTTTTGTCACAATAATTTTTCAGGGATTTATTAATTTTTTTTTTCTTAAAAAAAACTGATATTTTCGTTGCGGGGTTCCCTCCGCGCAGTGTAAACCTCAAACTTATTATGATGAGAAAACAACCTTCAGCTATACCTGTTTTCGTTCTAATTTGAATATTTAAATGTAATTTTGAATGCCATATTGCACGGCTCGTTTTCATGGTAATTATTTTTATATAGGAAATATTTTAAGCAATTTTAATGCTCCTGTAAAGTATTTTGTGAGCTAAAGTTATTAATATGCGTATTTTCAGAATTGGTCATGACGTGTGCTGGAGGCAAGTTTTTTCTTATGTCTTGTCAACTCTATAGCCTATACCTCTTCTCCGTATACTGAATAAAACGGAACTTTTATGCGAGTTTTATTTTTATCGGCTCTGATCCGGGTGACGTAGACCATATGGGCATGATACCCACTCGAGCCAGCATCAGCAACATCTTCCTGTAAATATGGGATGGCGTGAGTCTCGATCTTTTTAAACGGCAGATTAACACATTTTTAAGTGCACCCTATCCGCATAATACGTCTCGTGCAATTATCATTATTGTTAATGATGCCATATTCAAAATATACTACTCGTATTATATTGCAGCGCGCGGTTGTAGAATGGGAGTTCTAAATATACTTCAACCTCGATTAACCTTTCATTGAAGAAAATACCGTTATGTGTTGTATATATGGTACTTTGGTGCAGCAGCCCCGTTTATTATAGAGGGGGTTATATTGAGACTACGTGCTGGCATCCAGCTGGTTTTAGTCTCACACCTGCTGGTTGTTATTGCATCTTTTCTTCGTATGTACCTGCAATCGCATTTACATGGCGCGTGTCACATAATACGGGGGTTTTATAGATGCACGTGTTACAGTTTAAATGTTCAAAATGGCCGCGTCTCATTTGCCCGTTCCTTTTAATCGGAAATTCTGAGTTTTATATGAGATATAAAGTGACGACAGCAATATAGTGGATGAAGATCATCCCCGGGCCTGAAAACGAGAAACAAGTTGGACACCGTGAGGATGTTTGATTGACACCCATCAGCAGTTGAGGTGTTAATCGATCTTTTCTAATTCAATTTACTGCATGGAACGATAATGTTATGGTATTAAAAATAAAATAGCTAAAAATTAATGATGAAATATCTCTCTCATGGGCCTCTGACGTTATGCACCCATATGACATCACTCTATAGATATACACGTAATAGCTTACTGTATATGTTAGGTACACTAAGTTAGTCCTTACCTTCTTTGTGTTAATCGATCATATTACATTCATTTAAAAACAACATTGTTTTGTATTTAAAGTATGTACAAGGATATGTTTCTCTCGTACATCCCTCTTACAATCATTATGCAACCATGACCAGTAGTTGTATTGTTAGGCTACGCTACTGGATAGTAAGTGTAATTTTCGTTTCATTAGTTTTCTCTGATGCCCGAAAATATTTATCACTTTAAGACTGCTTTTGATTGGGATCCCCAAACATTTGGTCATGCTTTAGTTTGCAAAATGCACGTTCGTATTCAAACTTCGCCTGATAACCAGAAATATTCGAGAGTTGTCATTAATATAAATTCCGGCGATCGAGATCTACCTCTCATATAAAATTCCTTCGTACAAAAAAAATCGCGCGTTAGTGATGCGCCAGACGAATTTTGAACCGCTGCTTGATCGAATCCATTTCTCGGTGCTTTATTACGTAATATGCTCCGCGGTCGATTACACATACAAAAATACCTTTTTTTTTAAATGAGCGCAAGTACCTCTACGCTTTACTTCTTATCAAATTGAATTCTGAACTGCGCTGGCCATAATACTGCTGCTGAGGTTTTATTAAAATATTTCGCTCATATACCGCCTACATACCCCTTAATATATAGTCCAAGAACCGATCATTTTATTTGACAAATATTGAAGTAATGACTTATGTCAGTCGATATTTCTTTCAATCAATATCCCCAAAGAATATAATAAAATTCTTTGAATTCAGATAATTTTCCAGCAAAAAAATTATCTGAATTTAGTCTTATGAGAAATCAAGATCTGGCCTATAAAACAGGAAATATTTAGCACGACAATGAGCTATAAACTAAGGAATGGGTATTCCTCAAAATCCTGTATAAGGACTTGGAGTCATGGGACCGCTGACAATAAATTATTTTAGACCCTCCGCAAGCGACATCCATTTTTTTTTAAATTTATTTTGCTGGTCAATTTTTATCTATGCATAACGTTATAATGTTATAATGTATGGATAAAAAACCTGGAATGTTACGGAGTAATAAATATCATTCGTATTTATGTCTTCACCTTCAATTCCCAAAAATATTTGCTGATTCGTAACTTTTAATAAACTGTTCAACGAACCTGCAATGATTTAAGTAAATTATTTATATTATGAATTTTTCGAAAACTGTTTTAATAAATGCTAAACTCATAAAATAAGCTATTTCTAAACATTCTATAACCAACTAAAATAAAATATAGAACGAAGATCGAGACAAAAAACAAAACTAATACGAATGATGTCCCTGGGAAAAACGTCAAGAAAATTAAATGACATAAGAAAAATGTAGCATATGATACAACAGTCATAACAATCAACAAAATGATTTAAAAATAAATACACCAAGAAAATAACACTTTTTTGGAATTCTCGATTAACGATGTCAACTATAATACTGTAATTCATAGGTGGAGAAGGTTCATACGTCAGCTATTATTAAAGAAGCAACAGCTCTTCTCGCTTATAAATTACAAAAACTTATTTCAATGTTAGTTAAACAATATATTTAGCATTCATTAGAACGGCTAATGTCGACCAACTTGAATGACGTTTTTCCGGTAAATGAAAATTAATTGCAGTTTAGTGGTTTCCATAGAGCAGTTTATTAGAGTGTGTTATAAGTCTTTAGCCGTGAAAGAATGGACTTGGATTACACTATAAAGTTTACAACTGTTTAAGCTTGTACTCGACACATAACATGACATTACAGCATTTTTATTACCAATTAATTTGATAGCGATATATAACATAATTTGTTAAACCAACTTATACGTCGTTGCTCTTTAGTTTTAACGAAAGCACCCCGATTCAATCATGGCGGTGTTAAAGGATATCAACCATATAAAATAAATACTAAAAAAGACTTAACGAGCGAACAATAAAGTTTTTTTTTTTATTCTCGATTTTTTTTTACCTTCGGGGGCATATAATATAGTTTTATAACCGTTGCAGATAGATCTTTAAGAGTGTGTCTTGTTCTAACAGTATAATTTGTGTTTTATCACAAGGCTATATGGCCGATAAAACCAGAGGTTTAAAAATGGCAACATTATGTAACAGCTGACGTCTGAATTTACTTAACTTCACATAAACAACCCGTTAAGGAGGACAGACAGCGATATATTATAACGCTGTGTTATATTACCCTATTTATCAGGGTCGTATCCAAAGAAGTGTGGGGTTTTTTTCTTTCTTTTTTCGATAAAACTACACCGATCTTTAAAAAAATATATTATTGATCTTGCGAAAAAAAAAATAATTGAAGCGAACTAAAATAAAAAATTAAAAATTAAGATTATTCAGTGGTTTAGTGGGGCGCGCGGAGCGGTACCTTTTTTGGGCGACGATCCACCTAGCAACTCATACAACTGTTACAGAAATTCTCCTCAGATCGACAGATCTCCGATACCTTTTTCTCTGAGCTCCGTTACCTTTTGCCTAATTGCTATAGGCTACTACATCTGTGACACACTTATTAACAACCATCTTTGTATTACTCTTTCATCCAGACACAGCAATAAACTACCTACCTAAATGCTTCACCGTACTTTTATTAGTTGTAAATGGCGCATATTATTCGATATTGCGACTATTTAAGTAAAGCTTAATGGATGGCAATTATTTTTATGTAGGCTACATTTTGTATTTAACAGTAGTTATAAGTTACATCGCATTTTTTAGGTAGGGCAAACGAACGCCCTACTCATCATCACGCCCTACTGGGAAAAAAATGAACTTTTTATAATATACAAATTTTTGTGTCTTCCCTCTTTCCATGTTGCCCCCCTTTTCAAGCCTTTGACCTTGCAATAGCACAAGCTACAACTTTATAACAAGGCATATAATAGCTGATCATCAGTCGTCTACAACAGGGTCATCTTTAGAAACAAGGGTGAATAGCCTGAATTGATGCTCATGCCCACCCTCCCCCTTTTATTCATTCAGTCGCCTCTCTACGTACCTCACTCATCCTCACAGAAGTGAAAAGATGGCGTCGGGGTTGCTGGACACACATCATTCGTTCTTTCGTTCATACAGGGCAGAGATGAGGGAAGCCGAACCTAAAATCATAATATGCAATAATTTTGAGTAACGTTACTATAATATAATGTACAACGTAGTACGATATTTTCTTTATTTCCGAATTTTTTAAACCAGTATTTCAGTTACTGTTTCAGCTGATTCAGCATTTCTTCACGAGATTCCCTTTATAACTGATTTCTTTTATCACACTGGTAGAAAAACAATACGTCGATGTGATGGATCTTGAAAATTACAATACAACCACCAGGTCAAAATTGGCTCTTATACAGAGCCCCGATCCCAGCACGTAATGCGTTTGCTTAAAATACCTTAGCATTTCAATAATATTTGTTAGTGCAATAAGTTATTAGTTATGAAACATTGGGTAGATATTTAGCACAATACTGCAGCAATAATATTAATTATCGGAATATAACTTGACTGCTTCTGTATTGCACAAGTTTTTGTTTTAGTTTACGTACTCTGTGTTCATAATTCTCTTTGGATATAAATCAGGTTTTAATGTGCAAAAAGTAAATCATATCAGTGATGTTTCAATAGACGATTGGAGAAAATTGTGTATAATTTAGATATTCAAATGTGTATGACATCACTTCCGTTGATATCAGGTTAATTTTGGAATTATTTCTCAATTAAAACATTGATCATCTTCGCAATGAATTAAGTTAGCCTGTGACTTTCGTTAGACCTTATAGTAATGTGACACACAACTGACAGTATACATCCACAGAATACCTAATAATTTTTGTTTTATGTACGAATGGAACGTTAGTTGCGCATTGTGCAAGAAGAGTAATAACTAATGTTAATTATGCGACGTTGGACATTAATGTGAATAGAGGAACGAAATCGTTAACTAATAAAAGACTAGAACACACTATTACAGAAAGTTACCCGTTGATTGCCGGTTTCACATACCGTATCAATATCATTTTAAATATATTTGCAAATAATCCTCCTTCGTAACAGACGAAACTTAGAGCTTCAGAAAATAATCGAGCAACATTTTAATAATTATTTCGTTCTATACGTATAACTTAATATGCTGTAATATTGTGTTGCACGTTAACTAATATTAAGCTATAGCAAATTTATCTAAATAATTTCTGCATCCTAGAGAGTCAGACTTTAAAAAAAATGAAATAAATACCGGTACATTAAGCGGCTAAGTAACTTATTTGTATTCCTTTTCCTCACAAAATAATTTTTAACACTTGTTAACTAAATTTGTTTACTGTTCCCGTCAGTTGTAGTGAACTAATGCCGAGCCCCAGACTCTGCTATTTTGAAAGTCAAAGTTTTCTTTTTTCGCAACACTGGAGAGTCCATCTCCATAAGATACATAATATCTAACATCTGTCTCCTGGCGTACACATACCAAGTACTTCTCGGTTTCCTGGTTGTAAACATAAGCCTGCAGATTTTTGTGGAACTGAGTGAACAGCTAATACAGCTATTAACTTATTATCAGCATTTACGAAGGAAAAAATATGGATATTTAATTGACCTTTTCTTCATACCAAAAGGAGGCAACAGCAAAAAAGATTAGACTGTAGTGCTTTTTACGAGTTGTTTTTTTTTAGATTTCTGCATGTTTTAGTCGAACATAACTAATGCAGATTAATATTGTCAGCAGCAACTACCAAGGAAAAGATGAATGTTTATTTGGGCTTTTGTTGCATGCAGAAAAATGGCGAAATAAGATAATATGCTTTATAAAGGATTTTTGTTTTATAATTTCTGCATTCGCGAATGATATCTGCCTTATCAATAATCAACGTAGAAGGAAAGGTACATGCTTAAAATACGTGCAAGCTTAGAGAGGTGCGGTGAAAGTGGTGCGCTGCACACACTAGAGATTGGCTGCGTGTAGGTCGGTGCTGTTCTGGCTGGCTGCTCCATCCAATCATGGTAAGAGAAAAGAAAGAGAAAATCTAACTTCTATTTCCCCTGAGATGTGGGAAGAGAGTTTTATTCTACAAGTAATCTAAAACCTTCTCTCTTTCTAGCCGGTTATATTTTTTCATTCGAACCGAGTCCAGACTGAGGAGAGAAGAATGAAAAAAAAAAGATTATATTATCAAGCCCAGGGTAGTAAATAATACCTTATAAATGAAGTTCTTTTCTGGTGGCCCTCCTCGTATTCTGTGTAGTCGATAGTAAAACCTGCTAGAAATCGTGTTCCCTTTTGTTCGCAAAATAAAGATATCTATATGCATGATATAACTTTATATTATTTTATTAAATCCAGAAGAAAAACCGTTAAATTATTGATACAAGACTACAATGCACGGATAACAATCCTTTTTGCAAATCAAAGCTGCTTCACACATCGAGGTGGGAATGGAGGAAGGTTACGCAGGGTAATGCTGAAAGACGTGTGGGGTAATTTTTATGAAACCAGTAGAAGTTCATTTAAATACGAGATTAAAATAATTTATAACGGAAGGGCGTCAAAGAATCACTTTTTTTCTACGATTGTTAAGTTTGAGAAAAAAGAGCGATATTTGATTTACGTATCCCGGACGGAGAAAAAAAATGGCTTAAAATAACTTCCCTTTTTAATCCATGAGAATCAACGAGTGGAGTCGGTGGTCGAGTGGTTTAGCACACTTGCTTCTCGACCCGGTTTTCGCGGCGTAAAACCCGGCCGACTCCACTCCAGGGCAGTTATGTGGGCTCTATAACTGTTCGGAAAATGCGCTGCCCCTTCGGGGGTAATTCCCAGCGCCCTCCCAACAGATGCTTTGCATCTAGGGCGCCGGCTTTAGGCGATATGAGTGTGGAATAAAAAAAAGGAAACAAATGTATTCCCTGCATGCCCTACCCTATCATGAAGAATTTCGTTGAGAGCCATCTGCATTCTCCGAAAATCAAAGAATCACAGACTAATTAAAAATAACCTGTGGGCTTTCTGGATATAGGGACCCTTGAAAATCATGCCCAAATAAATCTGCAACAGTATTGTTATCAGAAATGCCGAAAACTGTGTAAGAGAATTCCCACCGCCCTATGTAGATTCTTTAGTAACACTGGGCATTGATTTTATGTGTTTTGGTTTTACTTGGATTTAGAAAAAGTTTAAAAGGATATTTTATAGAAATGGAATAAAATAAAAACACCCACATTTTTATTGATATAAATCCAAACTACAGCGATTTTTTTAAATCCCTATTTGTCAACATAATTTACACTTTAAGATGACATGCTATAGATTGTACGAGTGTACCGTATTGTACTGTAGGGTACTATATCAGGTACTAACTTTCCAGAACTTGATATTATAAAAGTTGCTTTTATGCTATAGACTAAAGTTTTTTTTTTCCTTTGGAACTTCCCCAGCTGTTGAACGAACACAAGAATGGTACTGCAAAATACTCCGTATGAGTAGAAGAAAAGTCACAGGTCTATATAAAGTAATAAACTTTTTTCCGTTGCCCCCCATATATAACATAGAAACAATTCCAACTCTTTACAATGTTATAACATATTGCCACGCCATCCAATATTTTCTGCGCTCATTTAATTAAAAATGAAAACAGTTATTCTTAGCAGCATATTGCACTTATATTCTCTTCAGATTGCGTCAGGCAATTCTGCACACCCCATCTCAGATGCAGGAAAGTTTTATATTACTTTTGTAATTTGCAGTCTCATATTTTGTTGGCAGCAATAAATTAAACGTATCTTAAAGACAAAGAAAAAGAGAGACTGCAGCATTTAATAAGTTAATAACTCTTTTGACCTTTCGGCAGAATGACCGAGAATATAATGACCAACAAGAATTAAAGAAATTCTAGACTTTTCAGGCAGTTCAATTAAGTGAAAATGGAAATA